>PVKA01007822.1:0-75932 GCA_004027165.1 Ctenomys sociabilis | reverse complement strand
TATTCCACATTAAAAAGAAAAAAAAAGGACCAAGTGTGTAAGAAACTAGACTAATTAAAGGACTGAAAGAAAAAATATCTATCCTCTTTGAATTTTATACTTAGCAAACATACCTTTGAAAACTAAAAGTGAAATATTTTCTAGTCATACAAACTTGAAATATTTTAATATCTCCAGATGTAGCATATAGGAAATAACATTTAATACACTGTCCCCCCCCCCCATAGAGGCTGTATCAGATATTACACTGATAAGAACAGACACTACACTTGATCTTAGCCAAAAGGCCAAGAAGTAATGATGGAAAACTTCTAAATGTCATACATTGGTGTTGGGTTGCCCATGTGTCCTTATTTACGTATTAAATTAGATAAAGTTTCTCTCTCCTAAAAACAGTGCTCTCTTCTGGCTTTTTTCATCTGTCCCTCACTTTCCTCTAGCTTCTGTTTCTGTCTTTCCCTTAATCATCAACTTTCCTTTGCCATTTTTTCTCATTTTCCCCCAAAATAGTCTTTCTCTTTCATGAATTTCATTTCCTCCTCTTGCCTATTTGAAGATTACAGTTCATACTGGATTAGTATTTTTAACTCAAAATTTTGTTAAAAATCTGCACAAATATTAAATATTCTCCAATAAATATTATCACAAAGCAGCATTTTCAGTGACCAATTAATATAAATGTGTAAAACAATGACTAGATTTAATAATAGGATGCAAATAGCTGACTATATTAGTTCCACCTATACAGGATTAGCTGATATTATATGCAAATTTATGAATACACTTGCTTGTTATTACAATGTTCAAAAAATTCACTATTGTTCAAAAAATAAATTCCAAGTAATTTTAGAAGACAATGAAATTAATATTTATTGAAATATTAGTATGACTTCTCAAAGATGTACCCTGATAAATACTATTAGCATAAAGATAGATCTAACAGTACAAAACTGAAATGAGAATTTTCTTGACATGTTTATAATTATAAGCCCCTTATAGATGAGAACAGAAGATGTAAGCAAATTGAAGTTGGAAATAATCTGGAGGAGTACTTCTCAAGCATGATCAAAATTTCCTACTTTAAATGTTTGCCTGTAAGCTGGCCAGATAATTCTTTTTTGTTGTTGTTGTTTTTTTTTTTTTTTTAGATTATTTTTTATTTATTTTATCGTGCACACATTTTTTGACATACAATTGTTGGGTCTAAAATTTGGCTTTAAGAACTTTATTAGGAATACATGTAATAATGTTTACTATCAACATTCCACCCTGAAATGATCCATTTGCCGTCGGAACATGCCTTACCTACTTCTACACTTAAGAACTTATGAATAAATCTGCTGGGAAAAATCATGAACAGGTTTATGTGATGTATACACAAGTTTTCAATTCTTTAATATCTGCCAAAGAGTCAATATAAGCAATTAGTTTATGTAATTATTACTTGATATGATTCCTAGTATTTGGTATTACCAATGTTTTAAGTCTTGGCCATCTTACTAAATATGGAAAGGTATCATTGCTTTCCATTGAAATTCTCTAATGTCCTTTTATATTGAAAATATTTTCTTATTTTTAATGTTCATCTATCCTTTTTCTGTTGCTGTTTTGTCCATGTAAACATGAACTAAGATTGTTAATGGCCAGATAATTCTTGGGACTAAAGTCCCTGATTAGGCAGAGCTCACAGGCTGGAGTCCCGTCCACAGCATGCCTGCCGGCCCTGCCCCCAGGGTGTGCTCAGAGGACAATTGACACTGGGTGTGGTGGCACACACCTATAATCCTGGCATTTGGGAGGCTGAGAACAGCTGAATCACTAGGAGTTCAATCTACTTAGTGAGACCCTGTCCGAAATACATTAAAAAATGAATAAAATAAAATAAAAAAATGTTTGTCTATGTATATTTCTAATAGAAAACTGTGTATATCGCAACATAAGCATTCTTAATGTACCCAAAGCATTGAATATAAAATAAAACAAACTCCTTAGCCCTTCCATTTGAAAACCTATGAATTTAAGGTAGAATGAGATGCATTTACTTTTATGGAACAAAATGTAATGCTGGTGTGTAAAACTAGAAGAGAAGTAATTGAAATCACATATGCAGAAAGTCAGATGATTGCAAAAAGATGGAAGAGCTTAGAGAGTTTTGTTTTAAAATTCCCAGTTATACTTGGAATCATATGCATATCAGCTCAAAATAAGAATATATTTTATGTTACTCATACAGGCTAAAAATTAATCATAAGAATATAAAAATATATTTTATTTAGGATTATAAATAGAAGTTAAAATATGAATGAAAAATAACATCTGTGATTTGCAAGTAGAAGTATGTGAGAATAAAATAGCCAGGTAACCAAAGAATTGTTAAGTGTGATTAAGGTCTGATTCCAAGAGTTCAATATTTCCTACTTTTTCTTTTTTGGTGTCACTGGGCTCAAGTGTGGGGCCATGTACTTGCAAGGCAGGCCCGTCTGCTGCTGAGGTAGGTCCCTGGCCCTCAACTTTTTTGGTATTATAAGAGAAAGAAACAGGGCAGAAAACTGAATCCTGCATAGAATTTGAGAATTCAGTTAAAATACTGCCTACAGTCTAGAAATTTTAGGCTAAAATTTAGCGTTTATATTTATTCATACTTGGCATTACAGAATATTAAAATGTTTTGCTATTTAAAATTTTATTTCTCTTTCTAAATTTCAGATTCAGCAATTAAAACCCACAGTTAATAGCAAATAGAAATATCACCAGAATAATCAGCTATCAAAATGCACGCAATTTTATGTAACAGAGGCAATATAAATTTTTGTCAAGAATGCACACTTTTTTTTTTTTTTCCAGAGCTGGGGATTGAACTCAGGCCCTTGAGTTGCCAGGCAAGTGCTTATTCTACTGAGCCATCTCCCTGGCACTAAGAATACATGCTTATAAAAGAATAAAAAAGGTGTAAAAAGGCTTTAGAACCATTATCTATTGTATTATAGAGGTGTTAAAATTTCATATGTAGCAATCCTTTGATAATTTTTCTTTCCATGTTTTAGGAAAGGAGAAAAAGAAGTCAGAGGACGTTACTATTATAGAATTCCTATTAATGAAATATAATAATCTGCGGGACATTCCTAGCAGAAGTCTAGTGTGTTGGTTATTTTTCTCTTGTTGCTGAGACAAAATACCCAAGGTCCAAAATTAAGGAAGGAAAGGTTTATTTAGCTCACAGTTTGTGCAGGTTTCAGTCCATAATCAGCTGGCTCTAAGGCAGAACACACCAGGGCCAACAGCTCAAGGCAGACGAAGACAGCAGAACCTGCAAGAACCAAAGAGGGAGGAACAAGCATTTTTCTCTCCTGTCCCCCACATAGGTATGCAGGTTGCCACCCTTGGGCAGGGTTAGCACCCATAGATCTTCACCCCCTCCCCTTGCCCTGGCTCAGGGTGTTTAGAGTTGAGGACCCTAACTCCCTGCTGAGCCACTTGGTTAAACTTCTACACTTCTCAAGCTGACACAATGTATCAATCATTATATATAGTACATAGACTTCAATAGAAGGAAACACTGTAAATTAGACATTTACATTGTTGTTTGATTGATTGATTGATCGATTGATTTTAAACAGGGTCTCACTAGGTAGTGTACAATAGCCTTGAATTTATTTGTGTGACCCAGGCTGGCAGATGTGAATCACAGTGCATGGCAGGTATATATTGTAGAATTACTAATTATAGTACAATTGCATTTGCCACAATACAAAATAACTAGTCTTGTTAAATGCCTAGGATTGTTCTGTCATGCTTTTTTAAGAGAATAAAAAATAGTAAAAACAAAGAAAAATCTTTAAAAATGATACAGAATTTCACTAAACAAAATAATAGGAATTCGACAATGGTTGCTATATTTCACATTGTTGTCTTCAAATTTTTGGTCAGCTTATCAGACATAACCATGCAAAATTGGTCAAAAAATTATAAAAAAATTTAAAAGGAGACAGAGAAAAAAATAAGCAATAACTACTTCTTTCAATAGACAACCAGAAATTAGCAGTACAATTTAAGTATGGCAAATTGCACTGCCATGAACATGGGTGCACATAAATTTCTATAGTATGATTTTTCAGTTCTTTTAGGAAAATACCTATGAGGGGAATAGCTGGCATGAAAGGAACCTCCAATCCTAGCCTTTTGAGGAATTTTCACACTGATTTCTGGTCTTGACTCCCAACAGGGGAGAAGGGCTCCTTTTCCCCCCAGCCCCTCCAGCAATTGTCATTGGTTGTCTTCTTGATAATATCCATTCTTTCTGGCATAAGATGGAATCTCAGCATAATTTTAGTTTTCATCTCTTGAAAGACCAATGATGTTGAGCTTTTTAAAATATACTTATTTGCCATTTGTATTTCTTCTTTTGTGAAGTATATATTCGTCTCAGATGCCCATCTTTTGATTAGGTTTTTGAATTTAGGAGCCTGATTTTTTTAATTCTTTACATATTCTAGACAGAAGTTATTTGTCTGAGGGACAGACAGCTAATTTTTTTCCTCCAATTTGTGCATTTTCTTTTTATTCTTTTGGGGCTTTCTTTTTCTTTTTTTAACAGAGGTTTGCTATGCAGCTCAGATCCATAATGATCTTCCTGCTTCCAGCCTCCCTAGTGCTGGGATTACAGGCATGAGTCACTACTTCTGGACTAGGTCTCTGGCTCATCAGGCCTAGGGGTAGGGCCATTGCAGCAGGCAGGACCACGATCAAACCTCAGTCCTTGTGCTTATCTAAGCAGGTGCCTCGTCTGCTGGGCTATGTCACAGGCCCTTAGAGATTTCTTTTGAAATGTAGAAACTTTTCAAGGAGTTGAGATCTCAGTTGTTGATTCTTTGAAGCATTTCCCATGTAGTTTGGTTTTAGTTCATTTACTCTATACCTACCACTGTGTCTTCAAAATTCCTATGTACTTTCTCCTACAATAGATTTGGTATATCTATTTTGATATTTAAATCTTTGATTCACTTTGACTTTAGTGCATAGTGATAGACATAGACCTCATTTCAACTTTCAGCGCATGCAAAGCCAATTTTTCCAGCACCATTTATTAAAGAGGCTTGTGTTTTATCGAAAGCATCATATTGAGAAAGGAGAATCAATAGTGGAAGGAGAATGAAACATATTATCAAAATAATTTATTTCCCATTTGCTATATCTAGTTGACATTATACTATAATTAATGATTACAGAACTTCACAACACTCAATAAATGCACCATAGTAGCACAGATCTCATAAAGTTTGTCATTAAATTTTGAACTTTACATTATTAAATCAGATCAATGAATGCTGCTACACTGAATAGCTCTATGCAGAAAAGCTTCAAAGTCCAAAATCAGAGAACATCTAAGGTTTCTTTCAGTGCCCATTTGTTTTCTAGTAGCTCTTTTTTTTTTTTTTGTCTTTTTTTTTTTTTTTTTTTTTTTTTTTTTTTTTTTTTTTTTTTTTTTTTTTTTTTTTTTTTTTTTTTTTTTTTTTTTGTCTTTTTTTTTGAGACAGGGTCTCGCTATGCAGTTCAGGCTGGCTTTAAGCTCACTTTGTAGCTCAGGCTGGTCTCGAACTCACAACAATCCTCCTGCCTCAGCCTCCTGAGTGCTGGGATTACAGGCATGCGCCACCACGCCCGGCTTTTCTAGTAGCTCTTTTTGTTGAGTTTCTTACCTTTTAGATTTCAGGTCTTTTTTTTTTTTTTTTTTTTTTTTTTTTTTTTTTTTTTTTTTTTTTTTTTTTTTTTTTTTTTTTTTTTTTTTTTTTTTTTTTTTTTTTTTTTTTTTTTTTTTTTTTTTTTTTTTGTCTCCAACAAATTATTAAATAAGGTAAGTGAAAAAAAATTGCCAAAGTTCATTTGGAAAAGTGAAGACCATGTGTGGTGACATAGGCCTGCAATCCCAGTACTTGGCAGACTGAGGCAAGAGGATCCCTGCAGTTCAAGGCCAGCTTGAACTGCACACCTAAGTCCTGTCTTAAAGAAACAAAAATGAAAAAGTGAAAATGAGAGTGGAGGGTAAAGGCATAACTAACTTTGCAGGGCCGACTGAGGCTGAACAGAAAAGAAGAAAACTTAAATGCAAAAAAAAAAAAATAATAAAAGAAAAGAGAAAGGAGGTATGGGGGACACAGGGCCAGCAATCATGAAAGACAACAGCAGGCTCTTACAGCTGCTGCCTCCTTTCATGTGCTTGCCCTTCACGGCACCTGAGAGAGCTGCAGATGTCTGGGCTTCCCAGGTGGTACTATGCAGCTTCTGAGACCCCAGAGCCTCTCTTCCCAGGCAGCCTAGGCCATGCTTTCTCCCCTGTCTCTGTTCCCAAGCCACAAACCCTGTTGCTTTTGATAGGTTGCCCTGGAAAAGGAGGTCCATCTTTGATAGCTTTGTTGACCTGGAAGAGGTTATAGACCCTCCCTGTTGGGAATTCTGCACTCTCTAGCTCTCTTGGCACACTGGGGCTCATGGGCCAGTGTAAAGGAAAAGACTGAGAGAGGACAATGAGAGAAGACTTAGTGACCATCACACTGTCTGACAGGAGAAAGACACTGCTACTATCTTACAGAGAAGGAGGAGACTTTTATGGTTTCTGTAGAGAAAAATGTGTTGAGAGGAATGTTAGATAAATGAGCAAATGTCTGGGAGCCATGGCCTTAGCAATATCATGGGCATTTATCTTTAGCTGCCCTAGGGGCTTGTTCCTCTGAAGAGAAATCCCAAGTCTTACAGGCTCACAGGAGTAGCTTTTATATTTTTTCTTGGACGGTCTCTCTCTCTCTCTCTCTCTCTCTCTCTCTCTCTCTCTCTCTCTCTCTCTCTCTCTGGCTTTATTTGAACTACAAATCTCAGTATTTATTTCTCCCACTTTTCCTGCAGTGGGAGTGGCAAGAATCTGCCAAATAGGACCCTTCTGTGCTAGCTTTACCTTATCAGTGGCTGTTCTGGCTTGCCAAGTTTCTGTGACTGCTTGTACTCTAGGGTGCTGTCTCCTGGGCCAGGAGTAGCTAAGACATTGTCTTCAGATTTTTGGAGAGTCTTGTGTACTTAACTCAGATTAATGAAATATTGTAAGAGTGTTATGATCTCTGGATCTGTTAGTATATCTGACCTCTTCTGTAAAACTCAAATGGGCTCAGACTTAGCACAACTCTGAGCAGATTTTAAACTTTCATGCCCAACAAGAGTGCTATTATTGGCAGAAGTTCAAGCCGTGACTCAGGCATTGCTTAACCAAGTGATGTCAGGGCTCACTTAGGGTCTAGTAGGCTCCTGTTATCCTTTAAGAAGACCGAGGCCCACTTTCTTTGTAGGATACTTATAGCTCAGCACTGTCCCTTGAGGAAAGACCAGAATGTTTCCTCAGCAGTGGGCAGAAGGCTAGGGCAGAGTTAGGGCAGAGCTGCTCCTTCTTTATTTTATTAGGCTTTCAATTTTTCAAGGACACAATAGCTTGTCACTTTGGTGTTTTATACTATGCATGGCCATGATCTGTTTGGGAAGCTGGACTGTCCCTAAGAGTTGCAGAAATATCTGCCTGTGTTTTGTAGATGATTTTTTTGTTAGTAAGCTTCTTTTACTTTCAGACCATAGATGTAGCACCAGAAAGACATATTTAGAGTCTGCATAGATATTTAGCTTTTTGTCTTTTTTGAAATAACAATGTCCAGGTAAGGGGTATCAGCTCTGCCTTCTGAGCAGAGATTCCTGAGGGAAGAAGTGTAGCTTTCATGATCTGCTGCGAACTGACAACCCCACAACCTGCCTTTCCATGTCTTTTGTGGATGAGCCTACTTTTAGCAGGCGGGATACTGATCTCTGGAATGACTCATAAGCAGTAACAGTGTAATTGAGGAATAGTCACGTAGTTTAAAGTACTGTTTGTCACCCATTTCTTACCACTTTTTAGTTTATTTTCAATCCTAACCATATTTTAATAGCAAATAAGATGTTCCTATTTTGAATGGTCAGAATCAAACCTTTTCCACTCAGAAGAACACAGTCTACTGATGAAGCTGGCACAATCTGTGTTCTGGAGAGGTTCAAGAATTTGCACATCATCTCTTTCTGGACCCTTTACCAAGCAGGAGACAGCTGGGTCATGACTTCTTAACTCTTTTGGCATCCCATGCCAAAGGAAGAGAGGGCCAAGGGAGTCACACACTGTCTCTCATTAGCCTCAAGCACAGACTGGAACTACTTCTCTTTCTGAAGGACAGAGAAGAACAACCTCTGAAGAAGCCTCTGGAGTGTCAGTGCCTAATGGGGCAAACTGAGTCACTGGGGGCCTGGCCACAGGAGGGTCTCCTCTGGTCCTTCAACTTCTGTGAAGCAAGGGTGCAACTTTTCCAAGCAAGGTTCGCCTTTGTATGCAGTTGAACTACTCAGATAACTTTTTCCTTAAGCAAAGTAAGACCACCTGCATGGACTGTTCCAACAGTTAAGACTAATAGAGATAGCTTTCCTTTTCTGTATTCGAAGCCACTTTCATGAAGTTTTAAATGCTGTTAAGTGTTTTCTGCTCAGGCCATCAGGGATATGTCCTTGATTTATCTATAGTTAAACATGTAAGGAGTATAGGCAGGGAGTGATAGAAGAAGGCAAGATGTTGGACTCAGAGGAAGAAGAGTAGGGCTAGAGGCAGCGTGGCCTGTAACAGCTTCAAGCTTTCTGGGTGCCACCCAGGCCAAAGTTGCTCATGCCCCCTGGCCCATTCAGCTCCATGTGTCAGGGCCATGCACTTTGGATGGCCGTGACCAGCCAGGGATTCCACAGCTGCACATCAGTAGTGGTGTGCCTGGTGCAGCCACTCTGTGTGCCTCTTGCTCAGGGTTTGGTCTCTGGTGCCATTTTGCACCCTTAGATGGTAACACCCCACCTGGACCCAGTTTTGCAGTAGGGCCTCGTAGCTGCCTCCTCTTCTCTTTGCTGCCTAACTTAGCCTAAAGCTATGCAAGTTCTTAACATGGCCAAAAGCATTTTTTTTCTGTTTAAGAAGAAAGAGCCTCCTTCCTGCTCTTCATAAGCCTACATGTTAACTAAAATTAGTGGCTTAACTCAGAAAGCCAGTTGTAGAGAGAGAGATACAGAAAGACAGAGAGACAAAGACAGAGAAGATAAAAAATAAAAAAAAATGGAATCCAGTGATTAAAGATCGTGTCTAGCTGGCCATATGGCAAGGTGATATGGTGGTTCCCCCTGGCAAAAACAAAACAAAACAAAACAACAAAAAAAAAACCCATAAACCTGATAAAAAGAAAAAGAAAAGGAATTTACAAAGTAAAGTAAGCAGAAACTAGGCTAATTTTTAAAAAGGTTAGCAATTAAAATGAATGGACAAGGCACACTGTGGAGTGAGTCCAAGCAGCTTGAAAGAAAAAGGCCTATATTATACCCACTCCCCACAGCAGCGCCAGGAATCCCTCCCTGGCACTCTAAGAAGTGTTGTTCCTGAGTTCCAGAGTACGAGACAGAGTTAGGGAAGGGAAGAGAAATATTTAAGAAGCTTCCAGGACAGAAACAAAAGCTATGTCCGGGCCTCCCCTTGGGCTCTTGGTACCCAGCTTTTCTCCTGGCTGGCTCCACAAAATGCTATACGTAGCTCTTTTTAGAAATACCTCTTAGTTTGCAGGTCTTTTCTTATCTTGAACAAAGAATTGAACAAGACAAGCAAAAAAATGATGCCAAGGTTTATTTGAAAAAGTAAAGGTGGAGAGTAAGGGAGTCCCTGGCTCTGTGGAGTCATTAGATGGGCAAAGATGAAAAATTAAAAACAGAAGTGAAAGTGCACCTGGGGACACAGGGAAGAACATCATAAAGAGGCACATTGGGTTTCTCATGGCATCAGTGTCCTTTTATGCCATCCACACTTCATGGGAACCCACAAAAACTTCACATACAGGGTCTTGCAAGGTGGTGCATTTTAGGTAGTGAAAGAAAGAGAAATATGATAGAAGTTTATTAGCATATAATTAAAAACATATTTAAAATTATACCCTGCAGGGCCTGGGGAGATGGCTTAGTGGAATAAGCGCTTCCCTGGCTAGCACAAGGGACTGAGTTCAATCCCGGGTTCCGCCAAGAAAAATTAAAATAAAAATAAATAAATAAATAAATAAATAATTACCCTGAAATTATTGCTATCATGTTTTAGTGGTGAATGTCTTATTCTACTTGTTATAATGCCTCTGTTGCTTGAATCGGTGAAATAATTTTTAATTGGCTGTTGAGATGTCATTTTTTATCTTTGTGAAATTCCATTGGTTCCTACTGAAGCCATATTTAGAGGTTATGCGTTTGCTTTGCAATCACTCTGGGTTCGATCTGGCCAGCTGTGCCGGCCCCGCTCTGGGCACACTGAGAAAGTGGTTGAAACTGGGGTTGGTGGGGTGGGCCTATAATCTCTACGAGTCCAATCTGTGTAGTGAGACCCTGTACTACATACATAAAAACAAACAAACTAACAAACAAAAACAAACCAGGCACTCTGTTACTCTTCAGATCTAAGGCATCAGACACAGTCTTCTGCATTCGGAGGTGAGCTTCAGGAGCTGACTACGTCCGGGATGTCCACCAGTGGACTGATCTGTGGCCGAGTGCACAGCTGGTGGTGCTGCTGAAAGGAGTGACTGAGGACACGGGACCGCTGGGCCACCTGGCACCATGCTTATTTCCTCCTCTGGCTGTCCTGCTTCTCATGGGTTGGGCAGCCTTCTATGGTGCCATTTTTGTCTTGCAGCCAGTGACCAAGATGAAGTGTCTGAACTACATTCCTATTAAGCTGCACATGCCAGCTACTCTATCTCCATAACAGAAATGCTGCCTAATATACCGTTCAGCAGCAGGAGTAATCAAAACAATGTTGACAGCCATAATAACTAAAATAGTTAATAGGAAGTTTTTTCTTTTGATTTGCTTTTGTTTTTGTCTTTCCAAAATAAGGTTTCACTATGTAGTCCAGGCTGGCCTTGAACTCACAACTGTCCTCCTGTCTCAGCCTCTCAAGTGCTGGGGTTACAGGTATGTGCCACCACACCTGGTCAAGACAGTATGTTTTCATAATTTTAAACAGATGATGGTAGAACCATTGCAGAGAAGTACTATTGAAGTCCAAATAACATAGAGAACACATTTCTAAGAATGCATAAGAGTAAAACAATGTTTTTTGGAGGTCAAAGAATAATACATTCTGGGTTGAATGTTGTCAGGAGATACCACACTAAAACTAGGCTGTAACCTGCAAGCTGTGTAAGAATCCAGTCTCATTGCACTGGCACCCATCGCCATGGGCCAGGAGGGAGGTGCCCTTGTTGCCCATCTGCACAACCATTGTGGCTCCTCAAAGGTCTTCCTGGCTCCACCTCTGCTGTCCTTATAGTCTTCCTGATACCGCAGGCAGAGACATGTCTGTGAGGGAAGTCAAATGTCTCACCTCTCTGCACAGACCAAGTACTAGTGCCCCTGACAGCCACACTATGGCCTTTTAATGAGCAGAGTAAAACCCTACCAAGTCCACTCCTTGGGTACTCACTTTATCTCCTTCACCCCTCCAACTTCCACACTTCCTTCATGTTCCTCAGATTGGAGCGGTCCTGTCCCTCTGCAGGGTCGGCACTGCAGCTCATCACTTTGCACAACATGCCTACCCCCAGTCACCATCAGCATGACTGATGCCCTGCCTCCTTTAGAATTCTGCGTATGAGCTTTCTTCACTGGGACATCTCTGCTCACTCTTGCTTGAGATCAAGTCTCTCTAGGACTCATGATTCCTGAGGCAAGCAATGTCCAAGCTCTAACAGATGATATAATTTCTATGTTTATAATTACTGTTTAATATCCATGTCTACTTTCAGAACTCAAACTCTAAGAAACATAGGAATTTTGTCTGTTTGTTAACTGATGCATACCAACCTTATAGAAATGTACTGAATAAGTATCACAAAATAACTCAATTTATTACCAGGTATTATGTCTAAATGGACTTATAGTCCTATGTTATTTGGACTTTTCATAGCAGGCAAAAGGCAGGAAGGCAGCAAAGTGCTGAGCAAGCAGGCAGCAAGTAGCCACAGCAGCCCTCTCTGTGTCCTTTACACTGTCCAGGCTACATGCCTCAGGAAGGGCAGTGCTCACCCCCAGGCTGGGCCTTCCCATCATCCACACTCAGAACCATGCCCATCCAACCAGCGGACTCATCTACCAATCATACGCTCTTAATTTCAGTAGCACTCTTGATCCAACTACCTCTGAAAAGCCCACCTATGACCACATGAGGCTTTCAGGGGACATCTAGGCACAAGTTAAGATGGTGGGCAAACATTCTATGTGATGACAGACTATGAGTCCATTTAGACATAATACCTGGTAATAAATTTTAACAGTCCAATAAAGTATTTATTCTAGTATTTATAATAACACAATATTTATTGTTTATTTATTTATTTGTGGAACCAGGGATTGAACACTCAGGCCCTTGCACTTGCTAGGGAAGCACTTATTCCACTGAGCCATCTCCTCAGCCCCTAACTTTTATTTATAATATGAATATAACACTGAAAAATGCTCTACCTAGAGAAAAACACCTAATATTCCAAGCTAAGCATGGGCTTTATTTTGTGTTCTCTAGAGGTCTGCAATAAAGGTTAATTATTTAAATATATCCATAAGGACAAAATAAGCATGATTAAAGGAAATGAGGTACAGAAAAATATTTTATAATACACAGAACAGTAAAGGAGTAATTTAGTGCATAAAATTGAAAAAGAACAAGAAAAAAGCAAACTAAATCCTAATTTTATAAGAAAAAGAAAAAATTGTTTTTATAAGAAACATCTCAAAAATTTGAGGCAGAATTGATACAAGACAGTAAAGATGGGATAGAGGGGTTAAAATCTTGGAGCGTTCATAATTATAATGTCGAAGAAAAGACTTTATGTTCCTAAGTTTTCTTTTCTAGGCCAAAAGGAATACTGATTATATCTGTCCCTTCTTATGATTTTCTCTAGAGAACTGGAGCAGAGACATCTTCAGTTGAAAGCATCAGGACCAGCCTCGGAGATCTGTGGGAGATGCTAGTGAGGTGTGTCAGACATCTTCCAATACCAGCAGTTAGGTTGTGACCTTCCAAGCAGGGTGCTGAATATATCTTTTCTGGAAAAATGAACTATTTTCAGGAGAAAAAAACAATGAAATATAGACTTTTTTGTTCTTTGGCTTCATGGTCCTGCCACACAACATAGCCTAGGACAGAAATTCCAAGAGGAGGAGTGGTAGCTCAGTCCTTGCCTAGCATGTAACACCCTGGGATATCTATCTTAGGACAATGCTCTCCTCAAGCAGATTTACATCAGGCACTGTTCAGGGAGATGGCTCAGTGGAGTAAGTGCTTTTCTGGCAAGTGCAAGGGCTTGAGTTCAATCCCTGGTTCCGCAAATGCACCTCTCATGTTTGAAAAAAGGCTTCCCACATGTAAGATGTGACTGAAAACTAAGATGCATCATTTAAAAAATTGTTACAGTAGTAGACACATTGCCATTACTCTCCCTCAGACAATTAGCCTCTGGAAATCCTTTGTCATGATGCCATTTGCATCACTGTGGCATCAAGACATCTCACAGAGGTGTGGTGAGTTCAGGCAAAATTCAAAGCGTTTACCTCTAATGGGCATTCTGACCTTCAGGGAGAAGCAGAAGTTGCAGTGTTGGGCCTGCTGAGGAAAGTGGCTGAGGGTAAGTTTTTATAGGCCCACTGTTATGGTTTGTGTCTCAGTGTCCTCCAAAGCTCATACAGCTTTTAGAGTTCGTGATCAACTCAGGATCTAATGCTGGGATTGCAGGTATGAGTGTCACACTGTCGTGGAGCTGATGGCCTGAATCTAATACAAGGAAGGGAGAGACAGCTGCTGTGGCTCTTCTTACTCTTTGTTGTTTTCTGCCACCATGAATGGCTGTCCTCTGCCTTGTACCACTGTGCCTTGGAGCCAGCCAAGTATGGACTGAAACCTCCATAAAATGTGAGCTAACTATGCTTTGTACTCCTTAATTTTGGGTGTCAGGGATTTTGTCCCAGCAATAACAAAAAAGTTACAGAGACACCTACCATTGCATTGGATAGCACTTAGTAGCAACATTCACCATATTTTTTATAAAAACACGTAAAGATGCTCATGAAAGATGGCTTCCAGACCTACTTCAGAAATTGACAAGGACAATGGGAATTATGTGTTCAAAAACAGGGGAGTAATTTTAGTATAATCACCATAAATTTTGTTCATATCTCATAAAACAGAATAAAAAAATCAATGATCTTTTAAAATGAAATTTTGGAAAACCAAGAAATGCAAAGAAATACAGCATTTTACAATGCAATTATTAATTATCTTAGCCAAATTATCAGCATAAAGAATATATAAAAATGATTTATGGTTTGTATGTCTGAAAATGTTTACCTACCAATCACTCTTTATAATTATTAGACAAAAGCAATCGAGAGGTGAACTAAGAAAAAGAGTTATTAGTTTCCAAAGTAAGAGAATCCTGCAAAAGAGAGTTACTGAAGGTGGCTTAGAACTGTGCTAGTGTAGAAGGAATTAATAGGGCAATGCTTGCTTCCAAGGTAATAATATTTGACCCTTCTGAGAAGAGTTTTATGTATTTTTATATAAGAGCATGAACAAGTCACATGAGCAAACCAACCAATTGCAGTCCAACAGGCAGTATTCTCTTATTACCCCACCTATATAATAGCTCCTGTGTTCATATATGAACACCAAACCACAGAATTTTTTCATTGTATTTGTTTGAGATTCATGAGCTCTAGTAACAATGCTGATCTTTACTTGAAGCTTCAAGCAACTAGGTTGATTAAAAATTGAATACACATTAGTTAAAGATGGGAAATTTTGATTTATGCATAATGGTAAATGCATTTCTCTCTGCTGCCCTCTATACTTATGTGGCTCTCGCAACCTGGATGTGGGTAGTACAGGCTGCCAGATCTTCCTAATCCTTATGCAGATTTATGCATTCAGAATGCAGTGTGTGCAAAGTGAGGGTAATGGCTGTCCCAAGGCAGAAATGGGCTGGGGGATGCATTCCAATCTGAAATTCACTGATCACTAACCCACTCCACCAAAATGAGGAAGATTACGAGAAAAGACGAAATACATCATCATTGTTTTTCTTTCTGTATTGTTTTTATTTTTTGCTTTAAGAGTAAATTTCTTCTTCAAAACATGCATAAGGGAGAAGTTGATGGCATGCTGTCACTGACTGACAACACAGTGCCCTCAGCCAACATGGCAACGATGATCCTCCCTGGAGAATAACAGCGGGCTACTGTGTGGCATGCTCTTCTGGCCTCAGGAGACCTCCTCCTGTGACCACATCTGCTCTGTATTTTATGCATCAACTTGGGACCTCTGTCAGGGAGTCCAACTATCAGGGTCCTTAGAAATCTGTCTTTATTGCACATTGAATTCTAAGTTAGATACAGTCAAGTTGCATAATATCATGCATTGAAAGTACTGCAGTTATTTTAAAGAAAACCATAATGTGAATTTTATTAAAGATTCAGTGATTAGCGATAGCAAACATTTTTTTTTATATATATCTGTTGATTATTTATAAATCTTCTTTGGAGAAACTCTCTTCAAGTGCTTAGCCCATTTTTATTAGGGGGTTTTGCCATCAAATTACTGGATATTTTGAAGACTAACCCCTTATCACACACACAGTTATTATTTGATGCTATTGAAAATGTTATTTTCTTCATTTCATCTTCAGATAACTCTATTAGTTCACAGAAACAAAACTTGTTTTATGAGGATGCAAAGAATTCAGACCCTTGAATGGAGTATAAATAATACAGCCATTATGGAAACTAGCACAGAGGCTCCCCAAAAAAATGAAAAATAAGAATTGCATAGGATCCGGCAATGTTGTTTGTAGATCTGTATCCAAGAGTATTGAAGTCAGGAACTGAATGGATATCAGCACCCCTTATGCCTATTCCAGAGATGTTTATAAGATGCAAGATGTTAAACAAACATGAATGTCTATAGGTACTGACCATTGAATGGATAGAGAAAATGTATTCATTGTATTTTATATAATGAATACTATTTACACTTTTAAAAAGAAAGACATTTTACAATATTCAACATTGGAATGAGTGCTGAGCACACAAGTCTAAATGAAATCAAACAGTTGGAAACAGCCAAATACTGCACAATTCTATTTATGTGAGGAAGCAAAAAGTCAAATTAAGGAGTGCAATGCTGATTACCTGACACTTGAGGGAGATGAAAAGTTAGTGTATGAGTCAGCTTTCCCGTTATAGGGACGCAGCGCCAGAACGCCATAATCTAAAGGACGAGAGGCTTGATGTGGCTCATGGTTTCACAGCACACTGTGACCAGGAAGCAGAGCAGGGAAGCCATGCCAGAGAGGAAGGCACATGCGGTCCCCATAACCCACCCAGAGACACCTAGGAATGTGTGCGACTACTTTGCTAGCCATTCTGTAATCAAATCAAGTTGATCTATCAGGATTAATAATCTCAGTGATAATCAGTTAATATGAACTTCCAGTTAATTAAGAGAAATAAAATATTGCAGATACTTTGGACACAACTATACTTAAATAGTAATATACGCGTATGAATCTGTTAAGCATTCTTAAAGTAAAATTTTTGGAAAGCTATACAACAATAACTTGACCCACAGATTCAATAAATCAAATTTCAAATCACTTGAAGTTCAAAACAATGTAGTTTATGACAGCCTCTCTCAAATCTTGTGTATTAGCATTGAAAAAATAAAAGTCTGGAATTTGCTACTCCACATTTTATTCATTCAATGCCTCACTGAAGGACTTCCTTGATGACTCTGAAATCAAGTCTAACCATTAAAACTAACGAATAGACCACGCAGCCACTGTAGTTTGGCAGTCCCGCTCTATCTCTGCATGATGACATAAGCCCACAAACCTTTGATGGTGACTTTCCTCCACTTGACTAAAGGCCATCACTGCATTGTGGTGCTTTCTCCTCCAGCATAGTGAGAGCTCCCCTTCTACCTAAAGTTCAAGCACTTCTGCTGCAGCTGATTCCCCCATCTGGAAAGTTTCTCTCAGCATCAGTTTCCCAGAACTGCCAAAAAAAAAAATGCTGAACAAACTGGGTGGCTTCAGTAAAATAATAATAATAATAATAATAATAATAATAATAATAATAATAATAATAAAGATCTCACTCTTTTGCAGTCCCAAAGTGTGAAGTCAGTGCTCTGCCAGGGTCCTGCCTCTTCTGAAAGGCTTACAGAATGACCTGTTCAGAGCTTTTTCTGGCCTCTGGGACTCCCAGGGTCCCTGGCCTATGGACACATTGGTGTGCTCTCCAAGGGCCTTCCCTCCACCTGCCTTCGGAGCACATCCCACTCTAAGCACAGCTTCCGACTTTAGGAGAATCAGCATCAGATATCACTCTCAAAATGTGGTAAATTAGGGAGGCAAGGATTTCAATAAGGATATAGAAATGGGTACACCTGACCTAGTTAGATATACTAGGACCTGCTTCTAGATCTCTGTCATGTGTGGGATACAATAAAATGGCTTTTATTAGCTCCAAATATCTGGGACTCAAGAGAAAAGTCTAAACTCTGGAGGGGAAAATTATATGAAATAATCTCACAAATCTGGCTGATGCTACCCAAGGCAAGCCACAACTAGAAATGAGAGCTCCCATGCTTGTCATTGTGCAGCTAGAGTTGGGCCAAAGCCTAACTGTGGTAAGGAGGGCAAGGAGCACAGAGGAATGGAAGATAGAGCATGTGAAATGAGGGTAACAAAAGACCTGTTCCCTCTCCTCTCAGCACTTGAGAGTATACTCAAAGGTGGGAAGCAGTAAGCAGATAGCAAGAGACTTGGAGGGAGTGAACCATGAGCCTGCTGCTCGGGGACAGAGGTGCGGCTGTGTTTAACAAGGGGCTCGTGAGGGTAATCTAAACAGTCAGATTATGCAATGCATGATGGTAAGCACAAGCAGGATGCTGCAGAAAAAGAAGGTTTCTCAGAGTGATTCCACTCTAAGAGGTGAGGGAACGGTGGAAGTAACAGGTGGGACTGGAGCCAGGGAAGATTCAGAGGCTGTGAAAGCCAAAGGGAGGGCGCCTGAGGCTCAGCAGACAAGCATGCAATGACTTGGTGGGATAGTCCTACCCAGATTTAAGATATTCCTGTCTCTCTAAAGAAGGTCTTCTTCCTATCTAGTCACAATTACTAGGACTTGACAAAGCTCACCTTGGGCAAACCGGAGTTCCTCCAGGGTTGACACCCCATAGCTGGATCTCATTTCTTCATTTCTGTGTAAACAATACATGGATAAGAGTTCTGGAGGCCATCCCCATCTGCTTGTGCCTCCTCCCAATTCCATCGCCCAGGGGCTTTTGCCATTGCTTTCCCTGTGGTGGTTTCCCCTTTTGCTCTACAATAAGCACCTCTGTTCAACCCTCTCTGCCTGTGAGGCTTTCTAGGCTGAGAGAAGAACCCCTCAGCATAATGGTGAAAGTTTCTTTTTCTTTTCTTTTCTTTTTTTTTTTTTTAATGTAGCCCATTTTATTCTTAAGGTAAAAAAAAGATAAAAGTTTCTAAACAGGTTAGTAGGAGAATTATAATAATTAAATACATTGTGTATTGTCTTCATAGTAGTTATTCAGAGTACAAAACATAGATGTGCTATCTTGTCCAAACTGTATTAGCTTTATAACTTAACCTCACTGTCACATAACATTAGCCAAAGAAATTATGTGATTGTTCAGATTCAAAGATGTAGCAGAGATCCTATATTTTGATTAAGGTGTGTGGCTATTTCATTATAAAAGTATGTAGAATACTGTATGTACAAATAAGGCTAATAGCAAGGAACCAAAAAAAAAAAAATAAGGTAAATTTTGATATGAAGTAAATTAATCCCTATTGAATTAAAAATCTTAGAATCCATCTTAACAGGTTAGAAAAGTAGAGATATATGGAGGAAAACAAAGCATTATATAGTATTAATAACAAAAGAAATTAATTCTTGGGTAGATATATAATAAACAGATTAAATTCAGCTGGAAAACCTCTTTCATAGGGCCAGGAAGATAGCTCAGTAGAATAAGTGCTTGCCTGGCAAGCGCAGGGTCCCAAGTTCAATCTTTGGTACCACAAAAAAGTAAATAAATAAAAAGAAAAACCTTCATAAACATTAAAAAATGTGAAAATCCTCTATAACATGTATCATTAGAAGCATAAGTAGACCCAAATAGACTGCGTTACTACTATGAAAGGAACTGTAACTATTGGGGCACCAGAGATAGTGAAAAAATAATATTATGAATAATATTTTCCTACACATTAAAATTTCAAATAAAATATACACAGGAAGTAGAGCAACAAAGATCTGGAATTTTTGGAAAAAAGCACAATGAAACAACCAGGAACAGAAACCTGTCTGTCGGTAGCAGATTGGCTTCCCCTTGGTTCTCTAGCACCTTCTCTTGGACACCTCCATGTCCATGTCACCTTCCAGCACGCCTCCCCTGTGTGCCCTTTGCGGTCACCCCAGATATCAGATGGTCTCCACAGACACAGCTCTCTTTGCACCACACTCACCTGATTCAAATACTTCAGTGTTTCCTAGGCTTGGAAAAATAAAACCCAGTTTCTTCCTAAAATCAAGTATATTTAATGATTTTTGACTTGAGCTCTGTTTAAATTTCTCTCCCTCTTCTCTCTCACATATTTCTATGATTTGCACCTAGTTTACACAACACCACACCTGCTAGCCAAGTTTCCTTGTGTTTTCCCTTTGTAATTGTTGGCTTCTTTGTATTGAATAGCACTCTGCACTCCACCACGTGCTGGGTGCACCTGCCTTGTAAGATCCATCTCAAATTCTACCTCTTCACTGAGATTCTCTGGTTTATCCATCCTCCATGTAAAATTATTGCCTTTGTCTCTTGTATACGTATTTCTCAAGAGCACTTACCACTTTCTATTTCACCACTTTTTTATCCTGGATGTCAGTGTTTCAAACTTAGAGAATATATGCTATACAATTGACAGTTTTCCTGACAAGTAAACTCTAGCAGAAGTGGGTAAAGAGGATCAATTATTATTTGTTAAATTAAATTTATTTGGGTTGCATACTAAATACATACTGTCGCTACTTAGAAAAAAACCATGGTTTTCATAAACCATAATCCTCATTTCTCAAAATCAGAACATATAGAGATTTCTTAGTTTAAGTTCCATGATTATGCTCTGCTACCCTTTCCTTCATTACAATTTTTGTTTTTTCTTTCTTTTTTAAATATTTTATTGATTTGTTTGTTTGGGGTAGACAGGCGGCATCTGGAGCAGTACGGGGGCATTGAACCCGGGTGCTGGCACTTGCCAGTGGGCACTTAGACGGCCATGCTGTCCCTCCAGCCTCAGTCTTCATCTTTTGATCGCTGCCAAAATATTTAGTCCAACACAAGGAGACACACGGGGAGCATGCTGCAAACGGGATTACCTGCTTATTGCTTTATAGAACTGTGTTACGTTGTATGAAGTTAACTATCTTTGACATGCAAAGCTAACAAGAATAACAAAATTTGAGGAGGTAGTTTAATTGATTTTATTTCTTCTTGACACCTGAATTCTCCACACTTAGGCATCTTTCAATTCTTAATCTGATAGCATAACTTTACTTTCTTCCAGAGCATATAAAACCGTATAGAAGGAATGCTAAAGATCACCTCACAGTACACACGCTTCAACTACGCGCTTGTCAGATCCCCTCCGATATTCAAATGTCCTCTAGGAAGCAGAGCTTCACCGGTCCCTGCAGAGCTATCAGAACGTTTTGGTCCTGCCCAGTATGTTCCTTGGCAGCTGGCAGAAAGGACAGCATCCCCTGGCAGGGGTGTTAATATCAGAACTTTTCAGTAGATTTACCACAGTAACGGGAAGAAAGACCCCTTTTCTCTCTCCACAGGCACAGTCTAATCCCAGAGCTCGGTGATGTGTGGAAACAGGGTGGGCAAGCAGGCTGATGGAAGCCAGCGCCATGTATCTTTCTGTTACCAAGGCAGAGGACGGTTATTCTCCCAGGCTATAAGCTCCCCTTTCATTTTCGCCTCCACTGATTCATCATTACTCGCTCAAATCAAAAGCGGGATATTTGCTGGCCTCTGTTTCTGAAGCCATGCGTCCTCTGTTTCCATTATGTGGTTCAAAAAGTTCTTCTCCACAAAGTTTTTGCCTATGATGCTGTGCGATAAATTGTAAGATACTTAATATTCCTCACTGAAATTGGTTCTCATGTAGCTCAGTCCTGTGTTTTCTTTGCAGTGGTGATCCCATCAGTATTGTAGGTCATCAATTTATTTATTTTATTTTATTTTGAAAATTTATTTAAAAATTTTATTTTGTTTTATTGGTAACAGTGTCTTGCTACACAGTTCAGACTTGTAGGGATTCTCCTGTCTCAGCCTCTCCAGCAGTGGGATTACAGATGTGCATCATCATGCCTCATTCCTGGACCATCATATATTATTTTTTAAAGAGAATACAATTAGTCAAAAAATAGAAACGATACAGAATTTCAATAAACAAAATGATAGATATCCAACAATGGTTGTTATATTGCATATTCTTTAAGTTAGGTGATGCAATATATTGTATAAATCTTAGCTGTGCATTTTTAGTTGAATTGTTTTTTAACGGAGGTTTAGTTTTTGGTTTTGGTGCTGAGGACTGACCCCAGGGCTTCCAGCCTGTTAGGTAAGCATTGCACCACTGAGCCAAATCCCCAACTCCAGCCATGCATTTTTATTATCATTTATTTATTAATTAACTACTAAGAAACACCTAGAAATAAAGACATCTACAGTCTTTCCAGCTTTTCTTTACTATTGATTTTGGTTGAGACAATTGTTAATTTTAAGAAATGTGCACATACTAACTTATTAATAGAAGGCTTAGCATTCACATGTTGTCATCCATGCCAGCACTTACCAATAAAGAAAGCAAGCTACAAAATACCCATAAATTTCCTAATGTTGTCCTACAGGGGAGCATTTGAGGTGCAAATCATGTGTTCCTACAATCTGTGTTCCTAACTACTCCACTCTGGGAGATCTGTCTCTCTGTTATGCTAACATTTAACTACATAATTAACTGAATATTTTCCCCCCATCCTAATGATGCCTAGCAGCATTGTGTAATCATAAGCTGGTGACTCACTGGTGGGAATTTGCTGTTTAAATGTACCTCGTGAATGTAGATTGATTTTCATACACTACAATATTTTAATGCAGCTTTACCATCAAGGTCAAACTTATTTATTTACCAATGATGGAAAATGAATCTGTGCTTGATGGAAAAGCACGCATCAAGCTATGTAGTAAGTAACCTGTTATTGGGTACCTTGGTGCCCATCATTGGATGCTCTTCTTATTTTACCTACTTTGAAATGATTGTTTACTATTACTCACCATTACTGTACTATGTATGCACACATACTTATGTAGTATATATTTGTTTCATTACAGTCTTATGGAAATAGACTTCCTTGCATTGTTTCTGAACTAATGATATGTTATTACAAAGGGCAGAAAGGGAAAATAATAAACTCAACAATTAAGGTTAATTACCGTTCAATGTTTCTTTTTGTATTGCTTGATGGGAAACTTAGAAGGTGACTGTACAGCAGGGAGATCTTCCTTTGTTGCTGGGAAGCAGTCATTCGTGATTATTTCAAGGGATTGCCACCTGCAGCACAAAATACCTTTCTGTGCCAAGGTGCCAGATTAGACGGATCACATCACTTTAGGACCAAACATCTGCCAAGACAGTGCTGGATGTGCTGTGAAGCTCTACTGGTGGCAGGCTTGGGGACATTCATTTCAAATTTTCATGTGCCAATCAGTCCATAAAATATTTATTGAGTCTTGAATATATCCAGAATTTTGCAGCAGTCACTGTGGACAAACAAAAAAGGTAATAATTTACAGTCTCTCTTCCTCTCCGTAGAGTTTCTATAATCTAAGGCTAGAAATAGTTTGTAACACAAAACAGCTGTGACCTTGTCCCTGAGGATATACAGGATGAGCACTTCTGCATCAGAAGCTGAGCAAAGCCAGGAGGGACTGTCTGATTAAATGTCTCACCAAATGCAGTTGTTCCCTCTGCAATGTAGCATCCTATAATTTTGGCTCCAATCAATCTGATTAGATCTATCTGGGAGTGAAAGTTTTATGCACATGTTTTATACCTTCCTTTTTGTCTTTG
This sequence comes from Ctenomys sociabilis, assembly GCA_004027165.1. Taxonomy (NCBI): domain Eukaryota; kingdom Metazoa; phylum Chordata; class Mammalia; order Rodentia; family Ctenomyidae; genus Ctenomys; species Ctenomys sociabilis. Next base: position 52,599 of record PVKA01007822.1, on the reverse strand, counting down.
GACCATTCATACTAGATCTCTTCAAAATTGACTGCCTTCCTAAGAACGTGGTATTTATTTATTTTCTTTTTCAAAAATTAGTTAATTAACTTATTTATTTGTTGGTTCCAGGGATTGAACTCAGGACCTTGTGCTTGTGAGCCAGGGTTTATGCCACTGAGTTATCTCCCTGACCAATTACTTTCCTTAAATTTTTGAAAATTTCTTAATTCCTTCATACAATCATACATCTATTCTATTTTAACTTAAATATTAGAAGACACCACCTGATCTATTCAGTATGCATCATATTTGTTTGTAGAGTACAGTAGCTAGGAACACTAGAGTTGGAATCTGCTATTAGATTATTATATATCATTTTTTAAACAGTTCTTTAGATTTCTCATTTTGGTGAGTCCAAAGGAAATATTCATAAGTGAACAAGGCTTCCTGTCAGTTTCCATCCCCCAGACCTCTCAGATGTATTTTCTGGAAGAGGCTTATTATAAAAAAACCCCGCAGGCATGGAAAGATTTTTACACTAAGCACATTTATAGTAGCACAATTCATAGCAACTAAGTCTTACATGTTTATCAACAGATGCCTAATGAAAATGCAGTGTTTGTTCATAATGGAGTATGAACTACTCTGTGTAGAAAGATAAATCGGAGTCATTTGTGGGAAAGCGGACGTACCTGGAAATCATATGTTGAAATAAATCAGTCGTAGAACCTTAAGTATTTCATTGTTTCTCTTATATGGGAAACCAAAGTAATAAGTAAAAACCAAAGTAAAAGAGAGATAATAGAAAGTAGGAATACTGATTGTTCTTAGATGGGAAGAGTTTCAAGAGAAGAAACGAGGTAAGAAGGAGGGTAAAGAAGGGGAGGAAAACAGGCACGGAGGTGTGATCCAGGCCCAGGCCAGCTCCAGACAAGGAGTGTGAACACTGCATACTAGTACACACGTGTACTAATCGAAATTCAAAGCAATACTCAGTCCTGTTGTAAACTATTAAAAAAGTTTTACTCAACTGTACAGAAAGGAGTAAAAGCCACTAAAGAGATACAGTAATTTAAAGCTAAATCATCCAGTGTTAGGCCAAACTGCAAAGGTCAAACTGCATGGGGCTGGAGAGAAAAGCGAGACAAGACCTGAGACCAGTATTGATTTTGCCCAGATTTGGATGTGGCAGTGACTCAAAGTGTGGCTGAAAGAAGGAATAAAAGGCATGGTAGGGTCACTGAAAATAAAGTATCTCAGGTAGTACAATTTAGAATATTTTAGGACTGTGGCTTGTTCATCAACCCGGACGAGGCCTACCACAGCATTAAAAAGGACAGGCAGAAGGAATAGGGCAATTTTCTAAGGTGATGGGGTTGGTATTTGCTACTCACCAGTGGTGAGAGATGCACCTCCATGGGCCTTGGCAACTCCCTGTCCCCCTGATCAGTTGCTTCCTGGTGTAGTCTGTCACAGCTTGTGCAGACATGATATGCCAAGAGACTTAAAAAATGATGCAAAAATGTGTAATCTCAGCTTCCCATTAATGAATCGATATTTAATTTCTAGCACTCTGATTTTCATAGACTAATCAGCATATTTTCAAGTTATATGTTTATCATTATTTTATTGAATTCCATATTTTTAAATTTTAATGTAATCCATGTTTCCTTTATACAGCATAGTTTACTATTCTACTAAGTATGGGAATGTAGTTTTCCACTGCAAAAAATCCAAACTAGATTCTAGACAGTGCCCAGGCCCGGAGTGTGAGTGGGGCAGCCTGGTACCCACTGTATCCTCATTGCACCCAGTGCCCAGGACCGTGTGTGTGTGTGTGTGTGTGTGTGTGTGTGTGTGTGACCATGCAGGTCCACTGGATCCTCATTCCAGCCAGCACCCAGGCCAGACATGTGTGTGGAACTTCCCACACCAGACAGGCCTGGTGTGGAACACTGCAGCACAACTCCCTGAGAAGGCTAGAGGCAAGATCCACCCAGCTAATCCACAAGCATAATATCTTGCCAGAGTGGCACAGCAGGTTCACTTCTGAGGGCTACAGCAGGAAGAAGTGGAACACATTAGCCAGACTCAAGCCACACCCACCTCACCTCCATGAGTTTGAACTTGGTAGATCTGGACCTGGTGATAAGGTAATAACTGCACCAAAGCTCTACACCAAAGATCAGAAGAAAGTGCTATACAAAATGACAAAGAGAAGGAAAAAAAGGCATTCTCAGGCCCCAAGCCCACCTAGAACAAATGCAAGACACACTAACATACAAGAAATTGGAAATCACATAACCAAAATATCTGAAATAATAGCTTCTGAAGTAGAGAAACAACTACAGAAAGATATAGATAAAATCAGATAAGAAATAATCTCTGAAGTAAAAAAAATGATTACTATAATGAAATAATTACTAAATGCTTCTAAAGACACTGATAAAAAATAGAGGAGAGTAGAAAAATGATGGAATTCTTGTACAAACAACATAGGAAAGAAATGCATGCTTGAAGCAGATTCAAAGAGATGTACAGGAAATTAAAACCTCAATACTAGGCAGGCAAAACTGAAAGAAAGTGAAAATAGACTTTCAAACCTTGAATACACCACTGTGGCTAATGAAAAGTAAGAAAAGACCTCTTAAAAATTACTAGGATGCAGGAAAAAACAATTCAGCATTGCAAGATGATGCAAAGATGAGCAGCATGCCTATGAGAAAAAAGGGAGTTGATATGAATGATATGAAAAGAATATGGGCAGAAATAATAGCAGAAAACTTCCCAAACATGGGAAAACAATCTGACATTTGGATTGCCAAAGTATACAGAACTCCGAATAACATCAACACAATTAAAACCACACCCAGGCATATAATAATCAAGATCCCAGAAATTCAGCACAGGGACAGTACACTAAAATCCACTAAAGATTAAAGCACCTACAAGCAGGCTCAGAGGTCTGGGGTTTGATCGTCTGGCCTGCCAGGCCAGCCCTGCCCCAGGGGCATGCTGGGATGACAATGAGACTGGGCATGGTGGCATACAGTTGTAATCCCACCACTTGGGAGACTGAAAACAGGAGAATCACTGTGAGCCTGATCTAGTAGTGAGGCCCTGAACACCCTGTAAATCCTTCCCTAAAATACAAAAATGAATAAATAAAATCAGATAGAGAAAAGAAACAAATCACATTTTAAGGAAAACCCATCAGAAAAACAGTAGATTTCTCTTCACAAACCATCAAGTCAAGAAAAGCATGGGGCAAAGTACTACAAGTCTTGCAAAAAAACAACCACACTTGGTTGTTTACTACAAGTCTTGCAACCAGACTGATGCATCCTGCAAAACTTTCTTTCAAGTTTAATTGAGAATTGAAATATTTCCATGACAAAGAACAACTAAAGATTTTCATGAGTTCAAAGCCAAGTCTACACAGACTCCTAGAAGAGATTTTAGAGAAGGACCTAGATGGCTACAACTCCATGAATGAGAATGGAAAAAACTCACCAAGTAGGGCAAAAAATTAAAAACACGAGAAAAAGGAGTATACAACAGCATGTAAATAGCATGTCAAATGTAAGTCAGTATATCTTAATTATAACCATCAATGTTAATGGACTCAATTCACCAAATAAAGGAAATAGAGTGGCAGAGGGGAATAGGAAGCAAAATCCACCAATATGCTGTATAAAACTTCATCTATCAATTGATTGGTTTATCTTCATAGTGTTGTCCAGCTATTAGTTTCAATAGTTCTATGATTTGTGCCTCAGGAACACAGTCATTTTCATGAGTCGTAAATAATGCTTTTGTCTTTATGGCTTGTTGACTTACAAACACATTTTCTGCAAGATTAGAATTCAGTGTAGAGGCTGCCAAAGTCCTTATCAATTTGAATGTGCTGAAATTTGAGAAATCTTGTACTAGAAAAGACATTTTATATTATACATCTTAGTTTTGGACTGTATCTACAAAATAAACATATATACATTGTTCTCAAATTACAGAATTACTTTAAAGAAAAATTCTTTTAAATCATATTCCCATTGTTAAATGGCAAATTATTTTCTAATTCTAGAGAAGTTTATGAGAAAACTAAGAAATTTTATTGGTAAATATCACTTTTTGTTTTATGTTCTACATAGTTCCTTAAAAAAGATATTTAATTGGTAGATCTTTATTTAACCTCCAATATGCTTCTTGTTTTAGAAATTTTTTTGTCTTTTTCTTTTTTGTACTAATGTTTAGGTTTGGATTTTGGTTATGTAGGTTTCACTGTTTTTAATGTGAAAATATGTACTCTTGTATTTATCATCTTTGTTGTCAACAGTGCGGTCATCTGAAATTTCACACTTCTTATTATTTGTTAAATCCTAAAACCCTATGAGTAGGTTTCAGACCACTGTTCTTGATCCTTCATTTTGTTTTTTAATTCAATGAGACTTCTTGATGTGTGTATCTGTGACATGCATGACAATCTTTACCGTTCTCTATATTAATTGTATGAAAGTTATGAACATAATACATTTTTTATTTTATGTAAAAAAATAAAATAATAAATAAATCCTTAAAGCTAGATAAAGTTATATGCCTGTATAAAAGTCATGTAGCCTCTTGTTACTATCAGTATGAATATTTCAGACATATAAAATATATTAATAGAAATTTTAAAAATCCAAAATAAGTTTTCATTACATAACACAGTTCTCTATAGTTTCCTTCTGCTTATGAATGACAGAAAAGGGCCAACCAAATAAATAGCTCAGTGGATTAAAGTTCCTGCAAGCAGGCGCAGGGGACAGGGGTTCCAAACCGGGCCTGCCGTGTCTCCCTGCCCCCGGGGCTCGCTGAGACTGGGCGTGGAGGCGCGCTTCTGTAATCCCAGCATCTGGGAGGTTGTAAACAGAAGAATCACTACAAGTTGTATTTACTAGCGAGACCCTGAACATCCTGTAGACCCTTCCATAAAATACAGAAAAGAAAAAAACTAAAAAGGAATGACAGAAAGGACTTCATGATCTAAAAGACAAAGAACGTCCTATTTTGAACCGAATGTGTATTTGCATGTGCTCTTCTCTTCATTCTCTCTCAATATCATGTTTGCTTGAGAAGACAGAATGCCAGCCCTACTTAATCTTTCATCTTGGCCACCTCATAACTTCCTACTGAATATTTCATATTGCTCACTGATAAAAATCTAAGACATTATGCAAAACTGGCATAAGCTTGGATCAGGAAAGCAATTGCTTAAAAATAAAACATCTGAGGGCTTGGAACATCACCCATAGTGGGGGTCCTGGGCAGGCCAGCCTGAGAGCTCCTGTGTTCTGTGATGGCACAGGGGACTTCTGTGAGGCAGATCTGCTCACGTCCTCACAGCGGACCTGCATCTCAGCTTCTGCACGTGCCTCAGCAGCATGGACGCTTCCCACAGGTCAGATGTGAGGACGTGGCCCAGTCATAGCTGACTAGTAACTACCTCAACCTTAGTTAGTCTTGGGATATCAAAACGAGGCAAACGTTAAGTGTATGGGAAGCAGCCTCATGACAAGCCCAACCTAAAATTTATGTTACAGTGGACAGAACTCAATTGGGAAAAATCAAATTGCTACATAAATGTGATTTCTTTTCACTAAAGACAAAATTCATGATCTGTGAAATAAGCTAGATATTCATATGGCAACTTTAACTGGGTGATGATTCTTTGTTATTTAGAATTGGGGAAATTAATGTTTAGGTGTTAAATTCAATGATAAAAAATACGTTACACATCTTTAGTAGAACACAACTGTTTTCTAAGAGCTTTCTTTTACTTTCCTAGTCTGTTTATTGGTAAGTTTATTTATTTGTTTGTCTGGAAGTATTTAAATACATTTGATACCGAGTTAGCAAAGTATTTAATGTAGTCAGCTTTTCCAGTGAAATTAGGGACCTTGTGACAGAGAATACAAGTGCATTAAATGCAAGAATATGACAAAGCAAATGTACTGCCATAAATAAAGGAAGATTAAGTGTGGTTGAAAGCCTTTACCATAATCAGGATTTAAAAGATTGTGTGCTGAGATTTGAGTGTTGTTTAAAAATATAGAATGGAAATAAGAAGAATAATACAAGGTGGAGTTAAGGTCAAGGTTTTATGATGTGTTTCCATGCAAAAAGATGCTTGTCAGGGATCTTAACATGATAGGTAAAATAACACTCTGTCCTCTGAAGTTAGAATTTATTAGATGCATAAGTTTGAACTCATACCTAAATTATTATAGTTTGTAATGCTTGACATATTTGAACATATTCTGACCATTATCTTAGTCTTATGTAAAAGGTACAATTATACAATTTTATGTAAAGTATTCAGCTTTTTTTTGTGCATTTCTACTTAAAAATGTATAAGTATAATAATTATTTTAATCAGTGTTAGAATAGTTTCTCTTAGTAACAGAATGTCAGCAGAATGAAAATTATTAACTCACCAATTTTTTCATAAAATGCTTTTGCAGTTTTAATTCTTTAGCAATGACACTGGCTTTACTAAGAAGCAAAATACAAACTGAGATTATCAGCATTTTTCTTCTACAAAATTTATAAAAGATTAGCTAAGTGCTTTCCATGTACCTCAACTTGTGACATAACTCATGAATATGAATCTTATGGTGAAATAAAAAGAGGGCTATTAACTTTCAGGTATTTAAAGACAAAAATTAGACAAACAGTTGATGAAATAGATACATGAGAGAAAACCTTATTAGCAGTCAATAGCCTGGCATCTTCAACTCACCTCACTTTTAAAAAAAAATCTAGTTATTTATTACCTAAATATTTTATGTGAAAAATTATTAGATGTGATGATTGTCCTGTGTGTGGATTTTCCTCATTGCAGTCATTTGGTTGAAAAATGGTCTTCTCTTTCTTTGGTTCCTATGTTGTCACTGGTCAGTAAACATATGTTGAATGAATAAATGCTGGTTTCACTTTTCTTATTAGCATTGAGGAGCCCTCAGTGAAAACAGCAATTAGCTTGATTCTGTGTTACAATGAATCTAAATAAAGCAATTTTCTCCCTTGCAATTATAGGTCCCAGAGTACAGAGGACACTGCTAGGACACTGTATTCTGGAGTGAACTGTATTCATGTTTTCCTTGCTACACTGGCAAAAATAAAATGTGAGGAATAAGAGGGTGTGGGAATTACATTCGCCTGAGGTAGGCGTGGAGTGGTATGCTTGGAAGCACTGTCTTTACTGCTAAAGTGTCCACTACTTTTGTACTGTTACAATAAACTATTAGAAGAGCTTGCTTAAGCAGCACCATACCACTTTGTTTAATTTAATTAGAAGTGTATGGAAAATTTATAATCTTATATCTGTTTTAGAAAAAGCTCACTGTTATTCTAAAGAAGAGTTTTTTAAAAAATCTCTGAGAAACTAAACAAAAAAAGGTGATACAAATGAAGGACCATTTTGTATTTGTATATTCAAAATAGGATAGATACACAGCTACTTTTTCTTAATTCAATGAATATAAAGATTCGTTCTAATACTGTTTGTGGACAGGATATCATGTCCGCGTCTTGTACTATGAATAACCACTAAGAAGACAATGGTATGCAACATATTAAATATTGAAACTGTCCCACTAATCGGTTTTGAAACTGTCTCATTGCTATTTGTTTCTCAATAAAATTATTAAAAAATAAATCTTTGAGAAAAACTGAAAAGAAAGAAGCCCTGAATATGCCGTATTAATGAGTTGAAGTTCCCCAAGGGCTGCTAGCGTGGGAACCACTGCTGATGACAGTATCGCTTCTGTAATAAGTGCAAGGACTATGAAGTGGCTTCACAGCTTGGGGTCTGAGCTGGTGTTAACACTTCCTGACTTCTGTGCGGGATCATCTTCAGCTGTAGCTCCAAGTGGGAGTGGCAGGACTGTTGTCCAGGTGTCCTTGGATGGACCTAGTTTTTTCCTCCTTTCCAGTTGTAGTTCTCAAAAATTTTTTACTTTTTCTCACTTTTTTTTTTTTAATTGTAGTCCTTAAAAAATAAATAAAAAGGGTCGGTGAGATAGCTCAGCAGTGTAAAGCGCCTGCTTAGACAAGCTTAGGCAGGTACAGGGCCATGTGGTTTGATCCCTGGCACCACATGCCTTCAGGCTGGGCTGAGCTGGCCTAAATAAGTAAGTAAATAAATAAATAAAACAAAATTAAAAGTAAGTGTAGAGTGTGTGGGAGGAACTCAATGTTTCTTTCCCCTAAGACACAGGAAGCCATAAGACATTCTGGGCTCTGGTTCAGTCCTTTCTCAAGCATGGCCTCTTACACTGCCTCAGCATGGACTGACCAGTTGTCCCACCTTGGAAAACCCCAGTCAGGACACTTTCCTGCACATCCTTAAGCTACATGACAGCCAGCAGAAGCAGGGAAACCTGTATCTCCCCCAGGCAGCTTCCTGAGCCTCAGGGGTTGGCTCAGAGTGAAACCCAAGCTCCAATTTCCCTTGCTACTGAGATGAAGAGGCAAGTCCAATTCCTGCAACTTGTGTTTATGCTTTCCTGTCTGGTGGAATCCAGGCCAGCAGAGCAGCACAAATTGCATTGCAAGATGGTGAGTGGGGCTAAGTGGCCCCAGTGCACAGCCTGCTTCCATCAGGATGATCAGCCATAGACACGCTTGACTGGCCATCCATAACCCAAGCACCAATCAGAGACAGGGAGACAAAGTGAAGCAGAAAGAGATAACACTGCCTCATAGCAGACAAGGAGGATTCAGTACTGATTATTCTAGAAAATAAAAATGAAGACAGACAAACAAACCTTTTCTTCAGGAATACTACTGGCCAAGAAAGAACTTACAATGTAAATTTCAAATGTTTAAAACTGACTTTATGTTGCCAGAATTTGATGTATAAACCTAGACAGGAAATGAGATGCTTTCCAAGCAGTCTATGTGGTGAGTCAGGTGGGGGGCACTGAGAATTGAAGAAAGGGTCAAACCCAGAGCAGAGAGAGTTCTAGAAGGAGTGTGTGGATTTTGTCTGGTTGTGCTATGAGTAATTGGGGGCTACTAATCTATATTCTTCTATAAATAGAAAATAAACATATTCTGCAATTATACTTATTGTTTGAATTTTAGAAACTCTACAAATACTATTTGATGAATTTTTATTGAGAAACAAGTAGCAATGAGACAGTTTCAAAATTGCTTAATAGAACATTTTCAATAATTAGTACATTGTATTTATTGTCTTTGTTGTGGTTATTCATAGTACAAGATACAGACATGATATTCTGTCTAAACACTATTAGAACAAATCTTTTTTCTCTCTGAATTAAGAGAAAGTAGCTGTATATCTATCCCATTTTGTATAAACAGAGACAAAATGGTCCTTAACTTATATTCCCTTTTTTTTTTGTTTAGTTTTGTCAGAGATGGGTATTGCATTACCATTTAAATATAGTAGGTGCATGAATTCAACAAAATAATCCAACATAGTCCAGTAGTCCATAATAGTAGTGGGTCACCCATAGGAATGACAATGTCAGAAGTTGTTGACTTGAGACTTTTACATCTCAGCATATTAATATGGCTTTACTTTTTATACCTCATTTTTGTACTTTTCTGTTGAAAAGTTAAGACTAAGATAAAGCAAGATCTATATAATAAGAAATGTAACTTTTGCATTTGACAAGGTCAGTCAAATGCCCTCAGGATTTACCCTGAAACCCTGTGCCAGAGTTTGTAGATCCTTTGTCAGTGTCAGCCATGTGGATGAGTCACAACCATTACTTGACCAATTTGCTCTCGGTGAAAGCCTGCGAGAATGCTATCTCTCCATGTGACATTCCTTAGGCATACTCTACTTCTTCTGTGGCCCCATAATCTTGATCAGAAAATTTGGGACATCACTGTCACCGAGTTACAGGATGTTACAGTACAGGTTCTCCACTGTCCTGAGTCCTCACTGACCTTGAACAGCTAGGGTCAAAATGTTGACTGTCCTTGCAGCCCTTCTTTTTCTCTAATTTTTAGGCTGCAAATTTAAGTTGTTAACCCTCCAGAAGAGAAGCTTAATGATATTATTACCCTATATCATAAACAGTTGAGTTTAACTTTTTTTTTTTTTAGTGGTACCAGGGTTTGAATTTTGTGCTTGCCAGGAAGGTGCTGATGCTGCTGAGCTATATTCCCACCCCTAGTAAATGCTATTTTAAAGATCTCAAAAACTTTATTTGGAACATACCAGTTTCAGATAAAATCAATAATTAATTTTTTTGGTTTGATGATGAAACTACCTCCTTTTGCATTTTGTTCTCACTTTCATTATTATTCAAAATATTCCAAGTCATTAGTCATCAAAAAATAATTAGAGAAGAGGGCCTTATCTATGGATCTTCATGATACTTATTAATATGAGTTAATTATCACTGCTATAACTATGGTAGGAAGCTAATGGCTTTCTGCATATTTCTTCTTTTTATTCTGCACAGTCTATTCTTGGGGACAGAGGGATCCATGGCAACAGGTGAGCACTATTTTATTCACCATGTGCATTCTTTTGTAAACATTATACACAGCGCCAATGTCCCCCCTGTGAATATATGCTTAGAGATTACTCAAAGATGCCAATTGTACACCATTATGAATATCATTCTACACAAATAAAGCTTTCCATGTCCAGAATTTCATTTTCTCTGATAATTGACTATTTTTATCATAAAATATCTTACATTTTTACTATTTTTTGAGCTACATTGAAATACTAATTTCATTTCCTCATTCTTCAGCCAGCCCAGAATGTCATCAAGGGAAAAGTGGTTTTTCCTCCCTTTACTGTGAGTTTGGCCCTGCAGTGGGCTTTGAACATAGGGTGGGAGTGAACACGGTCCTCAAAGGCTTCGCAGGAGATGAATGCTGTGAAGCTGGGTTTCCTGAGCTCCAACAGAGTAGGATACGTTTGTGCTAGTGAAAGAGAGAAATTGATCAAAGCTGGACTACACTCCCTAATCTTTTTAGCCTAAATTTTCAAATAATTGCTGAAGTTAAGGAGAGCCATCTGCACAGGGGAGAAGTTAGATGCATTCATTACCAGAGCATGTTCATCAGGTCCTGGAGGCACCAAGGTCACGTCCGAGGCAGGTTGTCCCTCTGTGGTCTGTCGCAGCTCGAGCTGCTCCTCTCACCCCGTCCATGCACAGTAATTGTGGCTGTGTAAAGAGACTGAGATATTTAATTTTTTTTTCTGCTTACTTAAAGCTGGTATTTAAGTTCAATGTTTTTAAAAGTAAAAATGCAAAATACAAAGAGGAAAATTTGGCTGAAGATTTTTAGATCTAATGTGAAATATTTTATTGAACTTGAATAGCTTTATATTTTAGGTTGGTCATTATTTCTGTAATATTTATTTAAATCAAAGACTAACAAGATAATTATTATCTCATGGCTATTTTATAAGTTACTTCATAATTTTAAGAAAGAAGGACATTAATAGAGAATCCCTGTAAGATAACCTGAGAACAATAATGCTCTCCACAGAGCTCCTTTGATATGGGCCCCCAAATGAGGCAGAAGCACTGACCCTCCTGTAGCTGAAGCCCACCTCGCAAGCCACCCCTGCATTGATAGGACAATCACCTCACACACCAGGGCAGGTGAGCACACAGGTTGTTGTTAAAGCCAGAGTGGGTGGCTGGATGTTGCAAAAATTGTGGCAACTGTATACAGAGACAAATGTCATCTTTTTTTTGACAAGTACTGTCTTCCAGAAGTTCTGTTTATCTACTGATCAGTTTGTTTATTCCAGCATTTTACCTTGCACAACATTTCAAGTTCTCAGTAGGAAGGTCTCTATGATTATCTCTTGAATGACATGGAGTTCTAAACTGAAGGACTTTACAAGCCACTGAGGAGAGAAAGCTCTCAGGGAAAGTTATAACCATATAGGAGGTTACTTAACTACATAAGAGACATGCACATTTAAAATACTATAGGGTATAAAAGAGAGAAGAAATAAAAGTGTCATTGTTATTTATGTGTGGAACAAAATACAGAAGAATCCATGAAGTCCCCTGAAGAAGCAGGGTTGAGTTATCCTTAAACAACAGAGCGAATTAATGGAAAATAATAAGATACATAATCTGAGCACAACTGAGACAAGGAGCCTCTTTGGAAAAGTTTACTGAGTTCTAGCCTGGCCCCCTGTACAACTGAAGGGAAATCATTTTCCATTATAGGGCTGTTGTTTTCTTATTCATACATGAGCCAAATAATGCTTTGTTGCCAGGGTAATTTTGAAGTTCAAGTAAGGCAGGTAACAAACTGAGAGATGTCAATATGCATTTAGAATACAGAATTGTCACCAGTGTGACAATTAAACCAGTCCTTCCTGTCACTCTTTTCTCCCTACTGTCTTGTTCCCACTTCTGAGCTCAAAACATATAGATATATATGTCATTTTGCATTGAGGATTATGAAAATGAGAGAAACAGATTCCCTCCATGAGGGGTCAATAATTATAATGAAATCATGATAGTTTTTATAAAGTTCAGCCTTTCTAGCCATTAACCTTCCTGTAAGTAGCCCTACAAGGACCACAGTGTCTGCTGTCCCTGGCTTTTTGCAGCTTGAGGAAATTAGGATGAGCAATCAATGGTCAGGACTCAGGGAGCCCATGGTGCCTTCAAGGTGCTGCTTCTGGGATGGTTCAGAACTCTGAGCTATGGGAGAGTAAATAAAAGCCATGGGGTATTAAAATAGGCCAGCCCCACCCACTAGCGTGTGGAGGGACCGTGGCCCCACACAGTGCATCACAGCAGGCTTTCACAAAGTATAAAGGTCTATTGCTGAGCCATGTTTAATTCTGTAGTGAAAATTTCTGTTACCCAGAGTGCTTCCTTCAAGCCAATCACAGTGAATGCACGATTCTTACAGAAAAAAAAAAAAAAAAAAAAAGCAAAACAACAAAAATCCCCTACTGCTTTGAAGGAAGACACCTAGGTATCTGTGTTTTCAGTTGCTATGACTCTTGCTTTTGTTTACGCAACTCTCTCAAACACATTATTTATAGTCTTTCATAATGAAAATACTTTTCAGAAGGGCAAAGTGTTTGTGTGTGATAAAAGCATTAATTTTGTCTACAAAACTGTCAATTCAGAAATAATTTTGTTTTCAGTGCAGTTCAAAATGTAAAAGCATGTATGCTCTTAAAAATGCATTATATAAAACTAAAATTGCCAAATAAGAATCACTGTATTGAAGTGAAGTCTCTCCTTTTCATGATGGGCATTGATGGTAGAATGAAGATCCACTAGGAGCAATAGAAGCACCTATACTAGAGATAGGAGAGGCTGGAAAGCACAGGGTTTGGGGAGGGTATGGACCCGAGGCAAGGGGCAGAGCCCCTCTCTGAGTGACAGCTTAATTACTACCTCCTAAGCTTGCAGAGGAAAGCCATGATTTGGGTTCCATTAAATTAGTCTTAGCAACAAAGCTCAGAAACATAGGTGGTCAGGATAGACCAACATAACTGTAAATACTGATAAATACTCAAAGTTAAATGCGAGTAACTGCCTTTTCAGAACACAAAATAATGTACAAGGCAGTGAACAAAGTTTAAGTGTGTAGCTGGAAGAGCTACTAGAGGACTTTTAAATCAAAATGTTTGTATTAGAGTGATGGAAGGGACTTTTTGAGAGCAAGGATTGTTAGCATTCAGCTGGTGCGTTCTTGTCTCAACCCAGGACGTACCACAGAAGGACCAGGAGAGCAATGAGCAGCAGTATCTACTGGAGTGTGACAGCAGAAAGCTCCCCACCTGGGAGGAGGCCGAGGGGACTCAGATCCCTCTGGGCTAGGGGGAAGTTAGCTGTTAGGGTGGCAAGCAGGAGAATTTGAGCAGAAGTTGGCCTAGGAACTCAGGGTATGGTATTTCTTTCTGCAAGCACCATTAATCAATTGCAGCACTTCTAAACAAAGGCACTCTTCAGAGGTGTAAATAGACCCTGGGCAGGACCCGGATCTCTATCACCTCCTGCACTGGAGGATCACATGAGTTTAACATCAGAGCTTTGCTCACTGAGCCCTGGAGCCCTGGGGCACAGTAGTGTCCCACCCTGAGCAGTTTTTCTTTCAGCCTTTAGTAGCAGGCTTTGTCTTCCTCTCCTTCCCTGATTTTCCTGACTCCCTCTGGGTTGGGCTTTCCTCTGGCCTCCTGCTCTGGCTGCTGAGCGCCCCCTGAGGACCCTGCTGCCCATCACCGGCCAGCATCACTCTGGAATGTGTTCTCTTCTGCCTTGAAGACCCTCCCAGTTCACCCAATTTTAAACCACTGCTTTGAGCCTCTTTTCTGGAACTGATGCCTAGACCTTAAGCAAAGAAAAACTAAGCCCCTCCTTGGTGTGCAGAGCGTTGCTCACCTCTCCCAGGTCCTCCACCACCTCGCTGTTTCAAGGTTCACAGATATTTCAGTGGACAGAGAACAGAGATTCAGCTCTGTAACCATAGTCACCTAGCTTAAGGTGGAAGGCTCAGCTTTAGCTGTAGCAGGAAATTATAGTTTAAGCGAGAGAAAAGTCTTAATAAATGTAGTGGGAATTTGACAAAGGTCAATCCACGCATGCTTAGGGGGCTAAGCCCAGGTGATGGGCACTTGCTTCTCTCCTCAGCCTGCAGTCCAGTGGTGTCCACAGGATGCCACCATCCATCACCGTCCGCAAGCTGCGCGGTGGCTGCTGCCGCTCTCAAATGCCCTGCGCTCTGCACTGTTCACATCACCGAAGCCTCTGCCCTATCTGCACAAAATTCTTCTAGTTTAATGTGAACAATACAGCCAGAGAGTTGGGTATTTGAGTACTGCAGCTGGTTGCACAAGTAAGCAAAGTGCAGGAGGGGAAAGTTCTTGTGTTCACCTTGGGCGTAACAGTGCACAAGTACCCTGAAAATTCTCTGTACTTCGGAGCTGACTCTTCCACTCCATACTGATCCAGTCTTCTTACTGTGGGAGACACTGCTTTTTGACAAACTTGCAAAATTATATATCTTTCAGGTTCAAGGAGCTTCAGAATCCACCTGTGACTTTGTTCATTTGTGCATAATCCTTACGTCCATAGCTTAAGTTTGTTTGTTTCTTTTTGAGGAACCAGGAACTGAACTCAGGACCTTGCACTTAAGAGACAAGCACTTATTCTACTGACCTATCTCCCCAGCCCCAATAGCTGAAGTTTCAAACACTTCTCACAGTCATCATATTTTGTACCCAGAACAGTTCAGATTGTAAAATAAGAGATCATTATTTTAAACATAATGCTTTCACATGACTAAATATTATAGCAGAAAATGTTATTTACTTTTTACTTTTTAATTTTTCTGTATTTTTTAGGGATAGGTCAACAGGGTGTTCAGGGTCTTACTACTAGATTGGACTCTTAGTGATTCTCCTGTTTATAACTTCCCAATGGCTGGGTTACAGGAAAATGCCACCACAGCCAGTCTCAATTGCCCTCTCAATACCCCTGGGGATGGGGCCAACACAGTATGCCCAGGGATTGAACTCCAGCCCTTGAACCTGCTTGCAGGTGCATTAATATGCTGAGCTACTTGGCCAGTGCAAAATGTGATTTTTTTTTTTTTTTTTTTTTGAGGAACAGGGAATTGAACTCAGGCCCTTGCACTTGCCAAGGAAGTGTTTCTTCCAGTGAGCCATCTTCCCATCCCTGATTAAACACGTTTTCTCAGATGATAGTCAGTCTTTTTATATTTTCTTAATTAATGTGGTAACTATGTAATTTCTTGTAGAAACCAAAACAGGAGCACAACAAATACTAAAAATTGTATGTACTTAAATACTTATTTATTATGTTGATTGATTATGGTGCTAAACTGTGAACAAGTTTATTCAAATTTCAGAGATTTTTTTTCTAATAAGTTCATGTAAATTGAAGTAAACTTATTATATATAAATTGCCAGAATATTAAAATAAATTAAATCAGGAAAATTCTAATTAGATTTTTATATACATTACTCAATTCATTATCTATAAAATATCTTTGCTACTATTCTAATTGTAGAAAAATGTTTCTGGGAAACATACTTAAAAATTGGATTTTTAAGGTGTTTATTCAAAATGTGTCTATAATCTTCAAGGTTGAATTTTAAGGGGAATGATATTTGTTCCTCTTCAATTACGACTTCACAGATCATAAGATTTTGATGGAATAATTTTTAATTCTTTAGGAGCTGATATCTCTGACAAACTCAAAATAAATTAAGATAAACAAAGGGGTTTTATAATAAGTATATTTCAAATAAAATCATTCCATTACTTTATGTCAACTATTTACGGAAATATTTGTACAACTATCACACATCAGAGAATATTTCTTTAAAGCATTCTTACTGATGTAAGTCTCCCAAAAGTGATCTTTATATTGATTCACTTAGACCTATACCATATGTGGGAGCTGGCTTGTTAATTCATAACTTTTTGCTGTAGAGTACATTTCTCTTAGTAAACATATGTACTCTTGTCAAAAGACTGTACCCTAATTTACAGAATGTCATAATTTGGTATTTGGACTATGAGCATACAGAGTAAATTTATGAAATTATCTTGTTTATATTTTATAAACAAATACTGTAATTTATACATTATAATTAATTATATTACAATTACTATTGCAATTGTATTTTTTGCCTAAAAGCTCCCAAAGTTGATGTTTACACATTCATTATAAATTTCTAAATTATTTTGAACAAAACACATGTGAAGTATCCAGGAATCATTCACAAGATGAAATAGCCTATTATGGGATGACTTTTTTCAGCTTAGCTTTTATTAAGCAATCCTAAAATTAAACTTAAGAGATCATTAACAAAGGCAAAAGGTGTCGTGTTATACATGTGGTCCAAATCAGTTTTCTACAAAAACTCTACAGTTAACTTACACTAGATGTGTAATAATATAAATCTATAATTTTTATTCTTTTAATGATCACAGTTTCTTGGCTACATTAAGAAATCATCATCTACACAGTACATTCCAAGTATACTCTGAATTCATTAGTTTGTTAATTTAGAAAAACATTTTAAATAGTGTTGTTTTGCTTCACTAAAACATTCGATTTTGATTACACTGCAAAACCATAAATGTATTTCCAATGTTAAAATTTCAACCAAATGTACAGGAACATTAGCAATAATGCATGCTACTTGCTTTCAATGGAATAAACTTTCCAAGTTTGAATTCATAAATGGAATGGGGGAAACAATGAAAGCATTATTGGGCCAGCCAAATAGCTCTGCAGATTAAACCAATTGCAAGCAGGCACAGGAACCAAGGGTTCAATCCCTGGACCTGCCATGCCGGCCCCACCCACGGGGTGCACAATGCGCTTAGATGGCAGTTGAGACAGGGCGTGGTGGCACGTGCCTGTAATCCCAGCTCTTGTGAGGCTGTAAACAGAATTCTTTCTGATTTGTATGTAACTATTCCTAATCACACTTAATTTGTAAACAGACAGCAACATTCTAATCAAGGTGGGGCACAAGAACACAGGCTCAAATGAGATGTATATGTGGAAAGTCTGGGTGCATTTCATTTGAACTCTCAACCACAAAGAGGAGGTGACTGTTGTTATATCTTTGTCCACCTAGAAAAGGTTTACCACTGGAAGCTTTAAGTTCTTTTAGGTCATAACTAAAATTGCTAAGCAGGATCCAAGAACAATTTTTGGCAGGAATCTTACCCACTGGCATAACTGTACCAAAACCCAGATCTTGGTGAGAGCTGTGGACGGCTTCACAAGCATCACCTCTGATAGAGCCAGGATTAAATCTATGTTTCCAAAAACCTCAAGGTTTGCTGCTGCTCCTTTAATTCACTACTCTGATATTTTATGCTGAAATTATGTTCCATTCTACTGCAATGCTGAGTCCCCTCTGGCATTACTCTTTAGAGTTGTTTAGGGAGAATTTATAAGACTTTCAGTTTTGCAAATTTTTTAAATTTTTAAGCAGTTTTGCATGCTTATATCTGGAAATCTGAATGCCTACTTTGAAGACAACAAAATATAATGAAATCAAGATTGTTGAATGCTTATTATTGTGTTTTTGGACATTCTATATCATTTCTAATTATGCTATTTATTTTATTATCTTTAAAATAAAAAGTTAAATATTTACAAACATTTATGGATTAAATTTTAAATATTTTTGCAATATTTAAGTTGGGTTTTTACAAAATTAACATACTGAATCAACAAAAGTACCTTTCCATCTGTTCAACCTCCTTTTTTTTCTTTTACGTGTATTTAGGACAGAGTGTACAGGGTCTCACTACATAAATCAGACTCGCAGTGATTCTCCTGTTTCAGCCTCCCAAGTGGGGGGATTGCAAGCCCACCCTACCACGCCCACTCTCTATCTCCATCTCAGCACCCCTGGGGCAGGGCCGGCGTGACATGCCAGGGATACAACCCAGGCTGCTGCGTTCTGCCTAAGAAGGCAATTTAGTCCTAAGCTATCTCTCAACCTCCTTCTTATGACTCCAGTGACACAACTGTTCTAGTCATTAACATGCAATGAACACCTAAAAATTCTGACCACTGCTAGGTAGCAGAGTGAGAGGACAGGAATGGGACAGCATATGAAATATTAGATTACATCACCAATCAGCTCATCTAACATGAGACACAAGTAGGAACCAGTCAAAGCAAAGTAGATTACATTATAACGTGCTACAGTTTTATGGAAAATCAATTGAAATAATTTTACTGGAAGATTGAGTAGAGAATCATGAAGGATGTGGAACTCTTGAGTGGAAGTCAAGGTATGTAGGAATGACGGGAAACAGAAACACCCGGAGTTGCTAATGAGGCAGAAAGCTGCCTGCCTTCATTATGTTTCATATATTAATTTCAATCCTAAACTACAGATAGACTATTAAGCTGTTTTAATTTTCCAGAAATTGTAGGAAACATTGATTTTATTCACCCAGCCATGATCTATGATGTACAGCTTTAAGGACAAAATTTGCACAAAAGAGAAAATTTGTTTTAAATTCAAATAACCAGTAGTGGAAAATTTTATGATTCAGCTATATTTTGAGTAAATTAGCCAAGTATTCTGAATGTAAAATTAATTTTAAAGTATGTAAACTTAACAGCTTAAAGTTTTAAGGATATTAATATGAATTAATGCTATAAATGAAGATATTATTGGGTTTCATTAATATCATTTATCCCAAAACTTAATCAGCATATATAGTATATGGCAATACTATATACTAAAATTGATATTAAGTAATATGTGTAGTTGTTAAAAAATGCAATGAGTTTAAATATAAAAATATAAAGAGTATTGCATAAATACAAATTCTGAGAGAATATATGACAGAGAATGTGCACTATTACTGTTCTTACACAATGCAACTGGTGGAAGGAAGCAGTATAAGGACCAGCTGAATTTTAACAAGATTAAAATGGAACTGATGCAAACAGTATGAACAGATATAATGAAAGAACTGCAACATTCATATTTGAATGAAACTGGATATTTTTACATAGAAAATTACAATTTGTAAGAAATAAACAAGAAAGTGGTCCCTAGCCCCATTTCAGAAACTGTTTTATCAGCAAGGTGCTCCATCAGCAATGGATCTGATAGAAATACAAAGAAATATTTACTTAGCACATTGCCATTACCTTAAAAAATGTGTAAGAATTCTGTCAATTATCTGCAAATGCAATAAATTAAGAAAAATAAAACAAAAAATAATAGACATTCAGAAGAACAGCTTTCAACTTTGATAGAGAGAGCTCGCTTCTCAGCCTCAAGACCCACCACGCAGCGCACACTGCACAGCCCACGGTGTGCTCCCAGCAGCCCTCGCGACCTCGGCGCTGGCGCAGAGCTTACCTGGGCTGCTGCTGCGTCGGCGAAATTATCTGCTCAGCTCTATCACAGTGTGATTCTAGAAGTTGGCACCAGTACTACCCCCGCCAATGGCTTCCTGTGTCTACACAGCCTTCGTAGAAATGCGCGCCAAAGTTGGGGGCTTTACAACGATTCAGCAGCAAAGACTATTTTTATAATCAACTAAAAAGAATGTTCTAGATCTATTTGCTTTCTTTTACTAGTACACGTTTTTATTAGCACATTAATAATTACACTCCTTAGAAATTAGTACATAGCTTTTTTGATTAAGTAGTTCATTTGCTGCATTTCTGCAGTTTTATTTTCTTTCTTTATACAAGTTACATAATTGTAAAGTGACATACGTTTCTGAAGTGATTAATCTTGAAAATGAATTCACTTATTTCTTACCTAAAAGCACTTTTGAAAAAATTTTATTTTTAAAATATGCATGGTTGATTTTAGAGAATCAGTCTCTCTCTATGCAGTGTTACTTGCCTATATATTTACTATAATTAATAAATGGTATGTATACATCTATAAAAACAATGCATAATTAAGTATTCATTACTATAAGGTGCCAGAGCTTCATTACTTCATTATTAAAAATGTCATTGCATGTTTTACACTTTCTTAAGAGATTTCCTCTCTCTCTCTCTCTCTCTCTCTCTCTCTCTCTCTCTCTCTCGTGATCCTGCTGATTCAGCTTCCCAGTGCTGGGATTATGAGCAGGCGGCACCACAGCCAGCCAATTTTCATTGTTTAATTTCTGCTCTTGCTTTACTTACTAGTTGGGCTGTGCTTCAGTTTACCTTTTGTTTAAATTTATTTCCTGAATCTTCAAGGTTCTATAATGTACTAGCACAAGAGATACA
This sequence comes from Ctenomys sociabilis, assembly GCA_004027165.1. Lineage (NCBI taxonomy): Eukaryota > Metazoa > Chordata > Mammalia > Rodentia > Ctenomyidae > Ctenomys > Ctenomys sociabilis. The sequence goes on along the minus strand of PVKA01007822.1, from coordinate 31,839 downwards.
GTTCTCACTAAGTAGAATTTTGTACCTTTTTATGCACAGCTGAAACAAGATACAAATAGAAGTTACATAAATTTTAAACTCCAACTATTTTTATCAGTTAACTTTTCCAGGATCCTGTTTTGAATTGCTAAGATTAATATACAAATAAAAATATGTACAGTATTAATTATTGAATCTTTGATGTAATTCAGGTATAAAAATAAGATAAGCAAAGAGCTATACACTCTTAATTTACTGATAAGAGACATAGGTTGTAATAATGTCTGTAACTATAATATCATGTTTGCACCTTCTATGATACCAAAACATTATGAAAACAGTTTGCAATGTATTAATTTATCAAATTCATCTTGTCAAGGTATCTTGAAACTGTCTCATTGATATTTGTACTTCAATAAAATAAAAATTAAAAAAATATGTACAGCTACATATGCAGGTATAATCTTCTAAGAATTGTTTTCTACCTATTTCCATTATGATATTAAAGACTTTTATTGACTATATATTAAAATTTTATAGAAGAAAAGGTATAGAAAATATTTGTACCTTTTAATAACAAAAATGTGTGAAATGTATTTATAATAATCTATATCTTACTATCAAGTAAAGTGGTTTAAAAAGGAAAAAAAATTGAATATTGGAAAATAGTTGACATGGTTTTTATTGATATATGACAATATTAGTGCAAATTTTCTGCATTTTAAATACTGTACTGTTTATGCTTCATGTTTTTTATACTGGACTTCAGAGATAAGTACTTGTCCACTGTATTTCCGTCACCTTTCTATTATTGTAAATGCAGTATGGTAGCATACAGTTCTGATGCTTAACAATATTTCATTTTTTTCTCTAATTAAGCATATTTATTTGAATTGAAAAAGACTGAAACCATCGTAAGTATTAGCATGCTGTATAGTTTACTTTTCACAAACAAATCACTTGTAATCAATTATTTAAAAAGTTGTTACAGTAAAATTAAGTTTTGTCTTAGTGTGTTTTACTTTTAAATCAGATAAATTCTAGTAACAACAGTCTCCATTCTACTTTCACCTCAGTCACCACCTATGAGCACAGAAATTTTCTGTCAAAAGTAGGCTAAACATTATCTCTAAGTTCCTTTTCAATTCAGACGTAGATAAGTATATACTAGTTTTATTTTAACTGAACAATTATTTTTATAATATATTAGATATAGATATCTTCTTTAATCAATGTCCATATTCTTCCCACATAAGTTTTACCTTATTTATCAATATTTTGACTCTTCAAATGTCTTACACAGTTATGTGCATGCTGTAAACAGAACAGCATAACATTTCATAATGTTGCATGCATTTATTTTAAAGGTTTAGTTCACTTTATAAGAACAATGGGAATATTCATTCAAAGCATTGAGGGAGGACTTCCGGAGTGAAAGCCTGGCTGCCACACCCCAAGGAACGCTGTCACTGTGGTTTCAACTGCTGCCTCAGGTGTGTGAAGAAGAGGCTAAGGTGAGGTCCTCGCAGGCTGCCCTGCTGAGAGCCATCTAGCGAGGAGCTGGGGCCAGCTGCCTGGTCTTTCCTGTTACTCGGACCAAATTCCTAACACACAAAATGGAAAAAAGTTTAAGTAGTTTAGGATTCCCATAGTTCAGCCCACAGTCAGCTAGCAGAAGAGCATGGCATAGCCAGCCTGCTGGGGTCATTGTGCTTAGGAAATGGAGCAGGAAAATAGCAGTACAGTGGGAAGGACAGGACTGTACGCAGGCCCCAAGGTTATCCCTACAGAGTACACTTTACTAACTCTAAGGTATTGCCCAACTCAGTCAGGTTCACAATTATTCTTAACCACTACTCCAGCCATGCTGCTCAACCACACAACTTTTGTGTCCCAGAGCTATGTCCCTGAACCCTCCACAGTTCTAGCTCCTAGGAAGCAGGTGTGCACAGTACCCCGCCCACCCAGCTGCCTTCACAACTCATGGACTGGACCCAATTTTTATAGGAGCATGACAAACATTGGGACCCTAACCACTGCCAGGGACATCAGTAAAGCTAGGCTGAGCCAAACCTCTGTGGTTACCCTAGAGCGGCTATTGTCACATCTAGATTTGCGGTCCCTTTGGGGCCAATGCTGACTCTTCTGCCTCCACTGCATGATCCCCTCCTCCACAGCAGGCACAGGCACAGGGTGCCACACCTACATGGAGCCACTGCTGTGGCTGTCCTCCCCCAACAGCCACACATGGAAAATCAACAGACACTGGCTTTGGCTGAGAAGTGAGTCCTGGAAGAAGAATCTTACTGCCACTTGGGTTCTGAGGTCTGGCTTCAGCAGCAGACAGCCTGGTCTAGAGTACATGGAAGGACAGCGGGGGCCACTAACTTATGCCATTCAGTGGTGGGAGCCATTCAGTGGAGTAACCTGAGTAGGATCTTGCTTGGTTGGGAAGCCTGGATTGAAGTTTGGTTCACTATGAACACTGATTTGAGCTTCCTGTCTTCTTCCATCCCACAAGCTGGTTTTGTTGACCTACTTAAGAACAAAACATCTGATAGAAGCTGGTAGTACTGCTGTGCACCTTGTAGGGGCTTTTGTGGGAAGAAGCTGGGATCCTGGGATGAAGAAGAGGCTGAGAAACAGTCCTGTGAATTTCAGTGTCAGCCATCTGGCTTCGAGGAACTTGCTTACTGCTGTACAGGGCACTGTCAGAGACACACTTGAGGGTGGGTAGCAGACGGCACCAACAGGCAGCACGGAAATGCTGCACAGAACTGAAGTTTCCATGCAAAGCCAAGCCCTGACATCCTGAATGCCCTCTACAGAAAGTCAGCCAGTTTCCAGAGCTCCCTTCATGTGTGTACTTTAACTGCTGCAAGCTGAGCTACTTGACATCTGGCCATTAGTGTAGCCACATCTATACAGTACTACCCAGACCCACTACCTGCTTTGGTGTTTGTCAACTGCAGCTCATGTTGTATGCCTTGGCTCTTCTGGAAAGCTGCTGCCACTGCCACTGGTGCTGCCACTGCTGTTGCCACTGCTGTTGCTTTAGTCCCTGACCCTGCTGCTCTTCAGCCTCAGCTTGGCCTTCCAGTACTATATCTGCAAAACCTAGCACCTGCTGTTGTCTACCCACTCAGCACTGCAGTTACCCCAGGTCCAGAGCTAGGAGGGCCCTAGAGACATGAGAGAATGATCATCCACTGGAGAATTGGTAAAAGATTCTGATGCTCTAGAAAAGAAAGAAGACAGAGAAGATACAGATGAGGTGGCACAGGCATCCAGGACTCCAACACTGGAGTCCAGCTGAAGACGGGGAGATTGGCCAGGGGTACTAGCACACACTGAGCCATGGCCCAATGGATGATCACAGCTTCCCTTGGGGAGCAGAAACATCAGCAGGGTGTAGTGGTAAGGAAAACAGGATGAGGAGCTGGCTCTAGCTCCACACTCTGGGAGCAGGAGCGTGGCCTAAGCCTGCCCTGCCCTGAGAAGGACCCAAGTTGGTACTTTGAATCCACTGGTGCTGATCACTCTGCCTCCCAGCTGTAAATATGCTATTGCTGTGACCTGGTATTTAGGACAGGGAAGATGAACCCAGACTTCTGCTTATGCTCTTATTTTTTTATTGCATATAGTACTAAGAAAGAGCTCTATCTCTGAAATAAAAGTCATGATTTGTGCTGAACACCTACCAAAGTTGGGAAAGAGTGAGGCTGCTCTCCCATGCACTTAGTTGGTATTCGGCTGAGTCCCAGGCCTGGCTCTGGCGGGACTCACAGAAAAGGTTATCTGGATGCCTTCTCGGGGAAGGTTATCTTGATGTTGGAGCTGCAAATGTCACCATTGCGTTTCTCAGAGTTATGTGTTGGATACAATTTAGAATAATTGCTTTTTACACAAACAATGTATATATGTATGAAAGCAGAAATGAACTTGGAATTGGGACTGAACACAGTCAAGCCAAAAGCTGACACTTAGCATCACTTTGGTTTAAAGTCAAGAGTGTCTCTACACACCTCACAGTTAGCATGCATTTATGATTCAAGGATAAAATAAAACACAGAAGTGTTTGTGGAAGCACAAATTTCCAGAGAATTGGAGAACCAGAGAGTTTGATTTATGTATTGTGTTTTCAAGAATTGGAATGTAATTTGAAAAATTTTAATTCAGTATTTTATCCAAATGGCAAAAGTATCTCCACAGGTCAAATCATATTAAAGTCAAGGATTAGCTAAAGGTATGAAGGAGAGTTGTGCTAATGCTTGTTTCCCAGGGTGCCAAAAGTCAAATTCTTGCTTACAGAGAGATGTTAAAAGATAGATACCAGGAGCACTGAAATGACTAGGTTATAAAGGGCATGAAATTAGAGAGAGAAAACTTAGAAAAGAGAAACTTCAGAAAAGCAAATCCTTCAACAGAAAAACTCCAAGTTCCTGCTTATTGAATTATTAAAGGGTAGAAATCATGTGTAAAAGTTGACATTAAAGGATGATCCTCATCTGATTCATTTGGAATGGTTTATTCATTTGTTCACCTACTCATGTGAAGTCTAAAAATATTTACTTAAAATCTGATTTATCTGCTAAGCCTCATGGATAGTTTGGACAAGACAAGAAGGGCTCCTCCATTTAAGGAAATGCACACTGGGTTAGAAAAAGCAAATTGGAATTTGGCTATTCTTTTTTTTTCTTGGCAGAATGAGGGATTGAACTCAGGCCCTTGCACTAGCCAGGCAAGCACTTATTCTATGGAGCTATCTCCCCAACCCCTGAAACTCAGGACCCTGTGCTTGCTGGGCAGGCACTTATTCTACTGAGCTATCTCCCTAGCCCGAATTTGACTATTCTGAAAACCAACACTCAAATATCAAATAGCTTAAAATTGCATTTGAATATCATCATTATTATTTTTGGGGGTGTACTGGGGATTGAACTTAGGACCCTGCGCTTGCCAGGCAAGCACTTATTCTACTAAGGTATCTCCCTGGCTCCTGAACATTAATATTTTGATAGCACTTGTCTTGGTTATGTTTATCTTGTTGCTGGACAAAATACTCAACACCCAAAATTAAGAAAAGAAAGGTTTACTTAGCTCACAGTTAGTGGAGGTTTCAGTCCATACTTAGTTGGCCCTAAGGCAGAGTGGTACAAGGCAGAGAGCAATTGCTCACATCACAGGAAAACAGCAAAGAGCAAATGGAGGTGCAGCAGCTACCTTCCTCATATTGGATTCAGGATATGTGCCCCAGGGCGTGGGGTAGCACTCGCACCCATAATCCCAGCATTGGATGATGAATTAATCACAAAGTCTAGAAGCCTGCCCTAATGACTGCAGGAGGCTTTGGAGGGTGGCAGCTAGACACAAACCATAATAGCACTATGTACTTTTGTTGAGAACTCAATCACACCACAAAACATCTTGAGCCTGAAATGTCATGAAGCTGAAATTCCAGCAGCAGAATCGGAGGGTAGCATTCCAGGGCACTAGTCAGTTGCTTTAGACACTGTGCTACTGGCACGGCGGATCTTGCCTGTCCACTGGAGTCTGGAGGGACCCCTGGGAGGTTGGGGCTGTGTCCTGCAGGGGTCCTCCCGGGCCACTGAGTGTGAACGGGAAGCTCCCTCCAGTCCCTGCCCTTCCCTACATGGCTCCTGAAGTGCCACCCTCTGAGTAGCTGCCTGCTGCCGGCCCACTCTGCCCTGGTGTGTCTCGGGCCCAGCCAACATGGATGGAAGTTGGCGAAATCCTGAGCCAAAACAAACCCTTCTGGATTTACTTTATTTTTTAAATGCCAAGAACATTTGCCCCAGCGATGGAAACTTGACTGGCAGACATACTCGATTCAGCTGTGTTTACCCAAATGTTTTTTAACATATAAATCTCTTGGGGAGACACAAAGCCATGGATCGTGTTCCACCGTAAGTGCAGATTCCTAAGGAGTCACTTAAATAAAATTGCTAAAAGTTCTGTGCATGTGATTAATCTTGAGAGAAACAGCCTCAGCCTGATGAAGCCCCTGAGGGTCCAGACATTCCATTGCCTCCTTTTCTTTCTGCACTGCCCTCTTGCAAGAAGAGGCAGCTTTACTTCTAGGAGGAAGAAGCAGAGAGTAGTGCACTAGTCAGTGGGTGTAGCCAATGGTTGCTCAGTGAACCCCTTCTCAATCACATCCTCAAGAGCCCACTAACGAATTCTTACTGTGACTGAGTAAATCAGCATAAAGACAGTGAGTGACCTTAATGTGCAAGAAGATAGCAGACCAGTATGGTTTTTGCACTGGGTGGGTTTTGGCCCCTGCACCCAACAGAACCAAGGACAGTCATTCTACACAGCAAAGCATGAGCAATGGGTAAAGAATCAGCAGTGTGTGACAAACATACACCAAAAATTAACTCAGTCATTTACTACTGAGTTGAGTGTAGACAGATGAATAAGGACAAAACCAAAATGGACACAGAAAAATGTAAGAAATTATGTTAGTGAGGGAGACAATCAGAGACATACAGGAATGCCAAAATCAGCTTCCCTTTAGATTTTCTCTGGATTACCTAGAGACACAGACACCACCCCCCACGCATGCATACACACACACACTACACACACACATGCACACGCACACACATACACATACATGCAGGCACACACACGCATGCACATGCAGAGACACACAGCACACCACACCACACACAGAGGACTGATATATGCACTTACTAGCCTATTTGCAAGAAATGCTTAGGATGAGCTTTCAGAGTGGTGTTGTGCTTCCAAACAATATATAAAAATTTCTACTCTGACTGTGATACTTCTTTCAGTAATAGTCTGGCAGCAGCACAGAGTGGGGAATACTTCCAAATGAATAGTGTTTGTAACTCAAAATATGGAAAATGTAAGAGCAAAATGAAAGCTAGATTATAGGAAATGGTTCTATAGATGAGAAATAGGGACTGGGGACAGAAAGAAGAGCAAGTGGAGAATGGGAAGTAAAGAGGATAAGGTTACTCCGTAGAGCATGATTCTTATCTGGAGTAGTAGTCAAGAGTCATTGTAGCTAATGTTTACAACAACTTACCAGACAACAGATTACTCAAAAATAATCCAGCACTTCATACGATAGTGGTAGTCATCATTTTAGCTACAGGCTGCTAAAGGTATCTTAGATAACAGTTCGTCTCTTGGCCTTGGACACCTAGTGTCCCAAGAGATGACATATAAGACTTGATCTCAGCCAAAATGCCAGGAATAAATAGTCCTGATACACTGAAAATATTATGGACCTGTGACAGTGCAGTTACTTAATTACCAGGAGGAAAATAAAAAAATTAAAACTCTCTACTAGTGATATTTATTTTAATATTTCTAGAAGAAGAACAAACCACTGAGCATATACTTATTTTTTAAATTTTGTATACTTCAATGTTCTTACTATTCAGCACACAGTTTAATAAATAAGGTCTAATTTCACTTGCGTATTTTCATCTTGCAAAATGTTTTCATCCAGTACAAATGTTTCCAGGAAAATCTTATTTTTATGTTATTCTTAGTCTTAACCTTTAATGAACTACAATATTATAAGTCTACTGGAAGTAAATAGAGTCTGTTTTTCCTCTCCAGAAAGTATATGCTTTCCAGGTTTTATATTTTATACTAATGTAATGGATTCCTACAAGTGTTTCATCAATAAGTAGCAGATTTCATATACCCTAGAAACATAGTTTATGTCAAGTATATGCTTCATGTGACTAGGAAGGCAACACATACCGCATTAAACAAATTACATGAATGTTTCTTGCCCAGATTCGATTCTGTGGGACTTTCATTGCCAAATTTACCTGTGTCTTCTATATAATTTTGTTCAAGATGGTTTTCATCACCTTTCATAGATGTTTTATTCACATGCTCAAATTGATCTTACAAATTGTTTAGAAAGTCAAATTTAAATTCAGCACAGACATAAAGGGTTAAGAACTGGTGTGACAGCAGATGTGAAGTAATTAATTTAGTAATTGTCAGGGACAAATAAGGAGAGCATGAGTACAAGGTCCCCTATATGCACCCAGACTCTGGATTCCTAATTAGCATTAAAGCAGCCTCAGCATAAAATGAACATTAATATTCCACAAGAGAATTGGCAGCCTTTCTAAGCAATCTGCATTTCATTTTTTCCCTCATTGTAGCTGTTTTCAGGACAGTGCCACCCCTTCTGCCTGTGCATGGTCCATCATGGCTTGTGTCGTGCCATGCACTTATTTCAACAGTAGTTGCAGGCACTTATTGTGTAGCTAATAAAAACCATGCTAACAATATTATTTCATCTTTAGCTTACAAATATGAGATAAATTATATTTCTATTTTCAAATTGAAAATGGGGTACTTTCTTACTTTTGCAGACTGCAAGATCAATGTCTATTCTTAGGCACTTAAAGTCTATTACAAACTTTTGTAATCTATACCCTGCATCACATTTGGATCTTTTCTATTGACTTTGTATACATATCAGTGTCAATAAACTAATCCTAGTTAATAGCCTAAATTCAGATGAAAAAGCTGTGCTTCAGAAAAGGTAATTTACTGGTAAGAACAATAAAATCAGGAAGAAAGAGGCTTCCTAATTCATATACTTCTGCTTAACATCTTAAATGTCCCTTTCCTAAAAAAGGACACAAAGCAAACTACATGTAGCCAAATGATGGTTTACAGTAGCACTTCCTTTTCTAACCTTGAATTAGTTTTATGTGGATGGACTTGGTCACCAAAAAAAAATTCAGATTTCATTTCATTTTGAAAAATTAAAGAAATCTGACAATATGACAACAACCAGAAGGGCCTGAGAAAAATCAGCTCCTAAGAGTTGGCACAAGTTGTATAGTTTAATTTATTCACCTTTTACTGTGGCTACTTTATATTTTACTTTACTTGAATTTGAGTGTGTTACTCTGTTTGAGTCACTTATTGTGTCAGATGAAATGTTTTCACTAAACTATGCACTATTTGCGTAGCCTCTGATGTGAGTCTGTTCTCTTCATCTATGAAAATTTTACTAATCTTTCAGCACCAAAGTCAGTTTTTCCTCTATGAAGATGCCTTCCTAGGGGCCAGTGAGATAGCTCAGTGGACTAAAGTGCCTGCTTAGGCAAGTTCAGGGATCATGGTTTGAGGCTGGGGAGATAGCTCAGTGGAATAAGTGCTTCCCTGGCAAGTGCATGGGCCTGAGTTCAATCCCCAGTTCCGCCAAAAAAATAAAAAAGAACAAGGATCATCGTTTGATTCTCAGCAACACATGCTGCACCAGTCCCTCCCCCACAGATACTGGGTGTGGTACTATCACATGCCTGTAATCCCCATGCTGGACACGCTGAAAGCAGGAGAATCACTGTGAGTTCCAGCTGCATAGTGAGACTCTGTAACAACCAAATACACACACAAAAAGAGTCTTTCCAGATAGTTTCAGCATAGTGTTACATCTGCTCCCTCCAGACTTTCTCTCAAGAAAAGTCACGAGGACAATGTCATAAGGAAAAAAGGTTTTAGTCTATAATACTGCAATGGGGGATGTGAGATAAGAGCACAGTCTAAACTCCATCTTGTAGGACTGAAGGCCAGACATTCTGAGGTGAGGCTGGTGAGGAAGTAGCAGAGAACATCAGTAGAAGGAGGGTGATTTAGAGGACACATAGAAAACGTTCACTTATTCCTGATGTGGTAAGTATTTTTATATGATTGTGTAGGTTGTGTTTATTGGTTGGTACTCAATAAGTATGCACTCCTGTGCCCTCAAAGACATTATATATTTCAAGTGATGGCTCTTATGTCTTTGACAGAGATGTGCTTGGTTATTAAATGAATAAAAGATTTTTAAAAATGTCCAACTTCAAAGCTCCAAACAAGGATTTAAAATTTCAAACTTTCTAGAAAAAATATCTAAAAAGAAAGGTGTTCAGGGACCTAGAGTTAGAGTGAAGACTTAGGATTAGTCAAATTTAAGAGAAGGCCCCTTTGGGTAATGCCATATAACTACTTATAGTTCAGACTTGCAGTTACTGGCCATGTATGTTACTCATCTATCCCTTGCTAACAGGACTCACAATCTGAAAAGTCATATGGATGACCCAGTCAATGCATTATATCCAGTTCTCTTCTGCCAGAGGTAACCTTATGTACTCAGTTCTGGCTGATGAGTGCATGGATAAAAAATCTGATATCACAAGGAAGAAAATGAATGTTTCCTCCTTTTTAGTTTCCTCAGCCTGCTGATAGAAAATGGGAACTATAGGAGCAACTGGACCAGATATTAGATTATGACATGGGAGTTCCAGGTTGTAGAAGGCTAAATGAAATGTTAGACTATCTATGACAATTACACCAGTTTGTCAACTTGTGTGACTTGAGAGCCATGAAGAGATGAATAAGATACTCTTCTGGGTGCCTCTGGATGGGTCATGGGACTATTACTGGAGACACAGTATCTGATCTCTTGTCACTGCCTCTTTGGTGCTTGGTCCCTGTACTCTGCTTGTCATCCACCATTAAATGAATAACTTGCCCAACTAGGTCCTTCTGCAATAGTGCATCTCCCTTTAAACCAGCTGATCACAGACTTCCCACTCTGAAACAGTGAGTCAAATTAAATCTTTTATTCTTTGATTCATGGATGTCTCCCCAGCCCAGTGATGGAAAAACAGACTAGTATAGAAAATACATATTAGAGAAGTGAGGACATTTTTCTGACGATCCTTAACTATGTAACTCAAAGCCTTTGGAAGTGATTTGTGGGAGGAACTGGAAAAGGTTTGATGTCGGGGGCTGGAAAGATTTCTAATGCTCTAAGTAGACACAAATGGACAATGCTGAGGCTCAGAAGAGCAGAATATTGATAGGAATGCAGATAGTAAAGGCCAACATTATGAAGTTTCAGATAGGAATGAGGATTCTCTTAGAAAGTGGAGTAAATACCATGCGTGATACACTGAGAAAAACCCAAATTGTCCATACTTTTTCCCAGTCATATGACCTTGCAGTAGTCTGAGTTTAATGGTGATGATCCATTTCTCTAGTTAATGAAATTTGAAGGCACAGTGTTTTGATAGGGCACTGCTGATTGCTTTAGCCATATGTATAGTCAAACTGTGAGCCACAAACAGACCTGAAGCACTAGAATATCTTAAACTTTTATCTGAAAGAACCACATGTAAAATTGGCATCCTTGTGGCTGAATAAAATTAGTCAAAAGTGAACCAAAAGAGAGGTCCCCTTGAGAGTACAAAAGAGGATCCTGAAGGTATCTCAGAAGTCACAAAGAACCTGCTCATCACAGAATCAAGAGAGTAAAATATATGAACTTTTCATTTGGGAAGAGATCTACCAGGTGCCATGCTGGAGAAGGGCCCCTAGAAAATTGGTCTTAAAAGACTTGAACCATTATCAGACATTCGTATACTTACACACCACTGCAGGCCTGTCCAAGAAAGCCTGGCCAGTATGCTAGCTAGAAGCCAATCTTGGTATCATCTACTTGAATAGGATTTTTCAGGGATGCAAAATGTAGAGCTGTGGTGTCAGGGGCGTCTGTTGTATTTCACAAAAGGCCTCAGAGACTAAGTGATGTCTTCTGAGAGGGCAGTGCCTGAGCTATGGGTACGAAGTCAGTGTAAGAGATGCTAATGAGCTGGAGATTCTAGGAACAGAATATCTGTGGAGAAAGCTACAACCAGCCAAAGAGTGAGTCATATGACTTGTAAACTATAAAGCCACAGGAATGGGGCCATCATGTCCTTTGGAAATCACATTTCATCATCATGTTGCTCAGATGCTGGATATAGAGCTATAGGATTCACTGTGGTGAAAACCCTCGTGGGTTTTGGTCTTGCTTAGGCCCAATTGCTTGCTATGACCCACTTCTCTTTTATCAAATGAGAACATTTGACCTGTGCCATTCTGTTGTAGGATTTAATAATTCTGTTTTGAACTTTTCAGATGTTCACAGCGGAGTCACTAAGGTGACTTTGAATTTGGACTTTTGAGCAAGGCTAGAAGTATGCATTTTTCTTGTATGCAGCATAGCTGTATTGTGTTAGGCAGAATTATTAACTGGTTATTTTATTTATTTGTAGATTTAATTTGGGTTAAGAAGATGGGTTCAATGTCAAGTTCACAAGAGGTGGATAGTGACAGTGAAGGTGGATTGTGAAATTAATTAACTTGATAGCCACTTATGAGATTAGCGAAGCATACCTGAGGCTATGTCTGGGCATTTTATAGAAGCGTGGCCTTAATTGTCATGTCAGCCCTATTTGTCCCTCCCTGTGCTATTCCACTGTGTCTGCTGAGAGCCAAGCAGCTTTGGTTTGTGGCAAGCTTCTGCCATGGTGCATCTACCCTGGAGCCAACTGTCCTTGAATGGAACTGTCTGAAGCCCTGAGACAATTAATCCTTCCTCCTTTGAGTCCTGTGTGTGTTTGTGTGTGTGTGTGTGTGTGTGTGTGTGTGTAGTTATGTTCCACTGACAGAAAAGCTTGTTTACAGACCTTGAATTCTATTAAAAGATTTTTTTAAAACACAGTGAAGTTATACACATGTGTAAATATAAAAACTAATGTGTTTTAAAGATTACATTTGTCATGAATGAAGACATTAGTAACATTTCACTAGTGTTATAGTAAGTTAAGAAGAAGTCCAAAGAATATAATCCATGTAGGTTAAGTGTATTGAAATAAATGTACAAATATGGGTAATGGACTATGTTAAGAGGGTCACTTGTCAATACTTAATTTGTATTTTTCAGGGAAAGCTACTTTTGTTATTGGCTATCTGAACTAACATAGTTGAAGAATATCTCTGATAGACTTGGAATCACATAATTCTGGAGAAACATTAAAAACAACACATGGAATACATTTTTTTCTAACAGTCCTCTGCTTTATAGAATTACCACATTATTCCAGGGATGTTTGTATATAATCCGTTCTGGGAGAGAAAAGTATATATTTTTTTAATCACATATTTTTTCCATAATTTTGGATCTTTGCTGAAGTGGCAAAGCCCTAAGCTAAATACTGTATTATTGGCTTAAATAATTTTATTGAAGTTTTATCTCCTTTACAAAACGACACATGACTGTAAATGAAATATCTCTTACCTGCCTAAGTCCTCACTTCAATCCTTTTTCTTCCTTCATGGTAACATTCTGTAATTATTTATGGATTTGACTATGTGGGTTAGCCTAATTCATAATTAGCGAGAACAAAATTGATCATAAGTTGAAAATTTTAACTCTACATTCTATGAATTAATTTTATAGAAAGAAGCAATATTCTTGTACCATTGAAAACTGGGAAAGATCAGGATAATTTCACCCCAGCTAATCTGAACATTAGTTGAACTAGTCCTTTGAGCCCTGGAAAATGTACAGTAAAGAAAGAAATTAGAAGGGTAACATTGTAGCAAGGACACCTGGCACAGAGCTCCAGAATGAGCTATAATAATCTACTTGTGCTTCCTCTGGCTGTGAGGTGCATGCTAGTATGAAGGTGGGATGTCTCTAGACACAGAACACAGATCAGTGATAAGCATTACCTGTGGTTATTGTACATTAGATAGATAGAGAATGGAACTGCAGTGAAAGCTGAAATACTGTTTATATAATTAAATTCAATAACTTACTTTATTTAATCTTTTCTAGACAGAGTAGAAGGAAGTGAATTTAACTCACGTGCTGTTTCCTCAGTCATAAGCTAGTTCTATGATTGGAATAAATACACAAGAACAATTTAATAGTGATATCAATTATGGTAATAATTACAAAGTATCAGGGGTTTTGCTAAGATTTCACATGACATATAATTCTAAGCAGAAAAAATTATTTATTCCTTCTTTCATTCACAACATTTCTGCATTTCAAGCATTGCTTGTATTAAAAAGGCAGAATTTAATCAGCGCAAGAGTTCCTGAAGTACAGGGGACAGTTTGTTTTCACATGAATGTGCTTTCTGCCTCATGTTCATGAGAACCGTTGCATTGATTTAATGTTCTGCTGTTGGCCTGTTAAAATTTGAAGTTCTGTCTTTGAGCAGGTATGCTTTATGATGGGTGACATGACCAGAAGTAACGGGGTCAATGTGAGCAGGATCCAGTGTCCTTACCAGTGTCCTCAGTAAGCCAAGGATAAAAATGAAAGGGAAGGTATAGAAAGAAGTCCATTCAAAAATGGAATGGGATTTGTGCAAGTTTTTCTTCTCCTTATTATAGAAAATTTCCATAAATTTTGTATTTGTTAAATGTTCTCTCTCTCTCTCTCTCATCTTGCTATGCAGTTCAGGCTGGGCTTGAGTTCATTAAGTAGCTCAAACCTGTGGTTCTTCTCTTGCCTCAGTCTCCCTCTCAAGTGCTGGAATTACAGGCATCTGTAATCATACACAATTAATGTCATTTTCATTGAAAGTGACATTGCATATGAAAAAGTAAATGGTAAAAGTTATATTAAAAATCTAAAACAGAAACATTTCTTTTCTTAGCGTTGTCTTAATTGATGAAGAGAAATATCCTAAAAGAGGGAAAATAGGACAGAAAGGAGGGAGAGAAATAGGGATACAGAGAAAGAGACAGAAAGAGAAAGACAGAAAGAGAGACACAGAGAAATAAATAGAGGTCAGAGAAGGGGGAAGGAGTACATTAACAAAGAGAGAAACAAAAGTTCACATTGAATGTCTATGTATTTCATATTGACAAAGAAGAGTTGAATTTGATTCCACTGGCCCCCTACATGGTGTGGCTTACTCTGGATCTTCCATTGTCAAGAAAAGACAAACAGTAAGCAGAGCTTTGGAATGGTGAACATGGTGGGCCGTGGTGTGAGAAGTAGATGAGGAACAGAAGGTGTATGTGGTTAGGGATTTGGGAAAAGGACGTTTGAAAAGACTTTCAATAGAAACCTTAAAGATAAGGAAAAGCCTGCTAGGGTAATGTTGGCAGATACTGAGAGAAGAGAAGAGCTTAAATAAAAGTCTAGATGACGAAAACATTCATAGCTTTGAGCAATGGAAAAAGCTACTGCAGTCTGAATAAACTGGACTGAACACAGGAGAGCAGTGAAGAGAGGGCAGAGCATCCAGGTGGAGAGACCATGGAAATAGGTTTTGATTGCAACAAAGCAAAGTGGGAGCTCCCAGGCTCCTGAACCAGGGAGTGTATGATAGCATAAAAACAGTTTACTATCCTGTATCAGTTTTTTTTTTTTTTTAAATGGGGTTGTTTCAGTTACTCTTCTCCATTGCTGGGATAAATACCCAACACCTAAAATGAAGGAAGGAAAGCTTTATTTAGCTCACAGTTAATGGAGGTTTCATACCATACTCAGCTGACTCCAGCACAGGGCAAAGAGCATCCTTTCATGGAGGTGACAAAGAGCAGAGAACAAATGGGAGGAGCAGCAGTAGCAATGGCAACACAGAGGAAGTCTGTCTCCCTTAAGTTCCATTTGGGCTATCCACCCCAGACTGGGTGTAGTACTTATAGCCATAATCGCAGCAGTACTAAAACCCATAATCCAAGCCTTGATCCATGAATTAATCTCAAAGTGTAGAAGTCCCTACCCCATGACTGCATGAGGCTTTGGAGGGACAACTAGACACAAAATATAATAAGAGATTTGGAGATTTTTAGTTTCTTATTCAAGGTAGCATAACTAATAATCAAGAAAGCCACAACTCAAAAGTAATTTAGCTGATACAGGTACCCGCACATTTTACCACTAAGGCTTTACTCTGAACCAGGCAGCTCCTGGTGAGAAGGACAGTAGGAGCTGGACAATAAAGGAGGTAATTTTAATCCTGCTGCAAGATAGGAGAATACTCATTAGTGAGGAAAAATCTCAAAATAAAGGGAGGCTGCCTGGGGCTCTATGTAGACAGGTAAACAGGAAGTCCTGAGAAAGGTGGAGGCAGGCTTCATAGCTGATCCTGTAGTCATAATGGGCCTTGGCCATTAGCCTGCTTCTTGGAATGCAACATGATGTGATGGGTTCTGAGCTTCACTCTGAAGGGACACAGGGCTCAGGGGCAGCTCATCTTGGCATCCTTCTTACAGCCTGGCCACAGGTTTTCAAAGTGTCCTCAATTCATCCAAAATTGACACACTACTTGCTTTATAAATGTTCAAAATGTCTACATAAACCTGTTTTAATATGAATTATTTTATTTTTGTTTTAAATGTATTTGGTCATTATAGGTCTCACTACATAGGTCAGACTCATAGTGATCTTCCTGTTTTCAGCCTACCATGTGCTGGGATTACAGGTGTGTGCCACTATGCCTAGACATGGTGGCCAGCTCAGCACATCTGGGAGCAGGCCTGGCACAGAAAGTGGTGCCGGGGATCGAACCATAGGCCCTGTGCTTGCCTAAGCTTGCCTAAGTAGGCACTTTAGTTTACTGAGCTTTCTCACAAGTACCCTTTAATATTAATTTAATTTAATGTATCCTGTGATTTTTATATCCAAAGGCCTAGAATCGGCTATTTTGTTGAAGTGAAGCCCATGTGTGCCGCTTGAGAAATGATGCCATCCATCTTCACTGGAGGACTCTGCCACGGAGTGCTCTGCAGATTTTTTAGCATGAGTATGAGACCCGAAACACAAATCAGGAGACAACAAAGCAGGTAATAACTCATTTGCTATTGGAAGGAATAAAGTCTCATGATGCTTAAATGATAATAGCACGTGGAGTGAATTTTCAGTACAGATACACACCAGTACCAGACGCACCTAGAAAGTGAGCTTCTAAGATACAAGCATCTCAACTGACCTTAGAAGGACAAAGGGACCCAGAGACCCTTCAAAGACTCCCAACACCTGGTTTCTGTAGTTGGCTGAAAACAGAGGTGCCGGCTAATTTGAGCCTTTAAAAAGATCTTGTCAAGGTTGAGTATTAGTTAACCTTCATTTTCACTACCATGTCAGGCAGCTTGCAATGGGTAACTAGTGGTCTTTACCTACCTTCTGTTTCCTTTCTATTCACTGGCTGCATAACAAACCTCAATCAGTAAGACCAAGTGAATCCTCCAGCACTCTACCTCCTCTGCTTTCTGAATTTTCATGCTTTGTGTTGCTAGGCTTCCACCATGCAAATGCTGGGATAATTGTCTATCTTATCTACCTCATATATCAGTGCTTGTATGTATAAGGTTTGGAGCCTTTATTAAAAGATCAACTCTTTAAGAGTTAGTTAGCAATTAATTTCTGTGGAAAGAATACAGTATTTGACTCAGATTTATTCTACCAAATTGTGATTGTTAGATATATTAATCTTCAAATATTTTCATTGTATGTAGCATTTTAAACAGTGAAACATATCATTTTTAAACAGTACTATACATTCACATTTTCTCTTATTTGTAATTTATTATAATATTAAGTCCAAAACCTTTGAGTGTGTTTATATAATCAAAATTAAACCAGACAGATTTAGCTGAGAAAAAAACTTAATATGAACACATTTATATTTGAAATGCATCAAAGGGCACCTGACAAACTTAGCCAATATCCTTGGATATTTTGGGTTGAAGTATTAGTTCATTTTAAGAAAAATGTATTAAGATTTTACTGTAATAAAAATTTGGCATTATTTTTCAGGTTATAACATTTTGAAGAAGAAGGAAAAAATTCTTGAAGTACAAAATACACCTTCAGAGCATCCTTATGACTCAATCATTGATGCTCCTATAACTGGATCCAGCTCTGAGTCATTGGGAATGAGCAGGGCCTTCCATGGCAGGAGTGTCATAACCAGGCATAGGTGAATAATTCTTTCTCACAGAGAGGCTGAGTGGTCAACCAAAGTTTACTTGTTGCATATTAATGACTAACAAGTTATGAAAACAATCTTTCTGCTATATGTTTACTATTAACTATAAATTGCCTAAAGGACAGAGTCTAGTTTTATAAATCTATACTATGATTTGGGAGATGTAGTGAGACTTAAGAGTTATTGTAAAACTTGCAGATGATTAATTCTTAGACATGAGCTATTTCTTAAAAATATCTTGGTAAAATAAATTAGTAATTAATCAACATTTTGTTTGCTGCTAAATTTGCTTTCATTCTAAACTACACTTAAGGAATAATATTAGTCAGAACTGGGCCACTATATTTTGAGGATTACCGTAGTATGCAAATTGGAAAAGTTATTTTCAGTATGAGTCGGATAAAAGCAGACACTTAATGACTGTTAGATTTAGAACTCAAGCTTTCCCTGCCTTAGCTCACTTAACCCTAACAACATCCTCTAACATAGTTTACCTGTGGAAGCAGAATCTTGGGCAGTGACTCACTTCCTCCCCATATAGATAGTAAATAATGGAATAGTAACAATCATTTGATCTACATATTGAAGATAGATGAGCTAATATAAAAATCTTGGGCCAGCCAGATAGCTCAGTGGACTAAAGTGTTTGCTTTGGCAGACTGCTGGGGTTCAATTCCAGGCTGTCCCATGTAGGCCCCATCCATGGGGTGCACTGAGATGGTGATTGGGATTGGGCGTGGTGATGCATGCCTATAATCCCAGAGTTTGGGAGGCTAAAAACAGGAGAATCTCTATGAGTCTGATCTATATGGTGAGACCCTGTACACACTGTACTAAATACATTAAAAAAAATCTTGGTTACAGATTCTAAATGCTGGTTACGTAAGACGCCAAGTGTATGCAGGTACACATATTGAATGTGCGTGATATTTTACTTTTTTATTTCAACTAATGATTTGCACTTAAGAGGCTATTAATGATCTAAACAGGCAAAACAAAGAGCTTCACATATAAAACTGATAAGATTGCTGATCCAAGAGAAGTGAAGTAAAAGGTTATTCTGTGTAAAGCTGGTTACCTACTGGCACCTGCTGCTGGGAGAATCTAGGAAGGTCTCCTTTGCTCAGTCGCCTTTCACATTTCTGCTCCTTCATTCTTCACACTGCTGCTGAGAAGGTAAGCTGTGGGCAAAATGATCTGTGAATTAGCAGTAGCAGTGTTTCTGAGGAGTGTGTTAGAAATGCAGACTCTTATGCCTAAACCACACTGCGCGAATGAGTATGTGCATTTTCACGAGGCGGAGCCGGGACTTACAGGAGACGTGGTGCTTGCATGCTGCAGCTCAGCGGTGTGTTGCTTTCCGATGTATGAATATGCAGGTCAGCCCGTGGCTGAGACGTGGCGCTCCCATCCTCCCTTCTTCCAGCCGAGGGGTGTTTGACGCAGCATGCAGAGGGCTGCTAACTCAAACTGCTCCAGGAATGGTGGGTCCATACTTATCATCGTCTCCACGGGGCAGCTGAACAGTCTCTAAAAGCAAGGCCTCCGTATCCTCCAGACTGACGTGGTGTCTGGGCCTGTGTCCCGACGTCCTTTCCGGCCGCTGCCGATGCCTGTACGCAGCACGGCACAGCGCTGCCCGCCATTATTGATTTAGATAGTGGAGATGTGACCACAGGCAATGGCACAAATCCTTCAAAAGCAAAACTCTTCAACTTACTTAGGTGCCTTCTGAAGAGCAGTGGTGTAACGCAAATTCCATTTTCTGATTTAAATATTTCTTATCTCTCCTGTAGAGAAGTTTTGATTAGCTCAGACATTTCGGATTAAGGGACATGGTTTATATAAACTACAATTATATTAAATTTTAAAATAGTCAAATATCTCAGAACTGTATGCATAGATTTAGAAATGTTTCCCTTTTGGGGCTGGGTAGATGGCTCAGTGGAATAAGCGCTTCCCTGGCAAGCGCAAGGGCCTGAGTTCAATCCCCAGTTCCGCAAAAAAAAAAAAAAAAAAAAAAAAAAAAAAAAAAAAAAAAAAAAAAAAAAAAAAAAAAAAAGAAAGAAAAGAAATGTTTCTGTTTCCATTCCCGAGTGAAATCACTTTCAGCTGAAACAATCCTAATCATTTACATGACTACTTATTCATAATGTACATGATATTTGTATAACCTTTCATTTATAATGGAAATAAAAATCTTCAAAATGTAGCTCCTATATATTATAGTTATTAATATTAAGATGTGGATTAACTTTCAGGAAAGCATGGAATAAACTATCTTCATTTTATGGCGAAGAACTAAAGGGTAGTTACTTTGGATAAGTGGGTGAAACCAAAGCCAAACATGTGTGAGCTTGAAGCCATGATCATTCTACGATATTCAACATGAAAACAAATGAAAAGGGATGGTTTTAACAGAACAGTTTAGCAAGTTTGAAAAACTAAGAGCAGTGCAATGACAGAAAAAGGGGAACTTATTTTGGAAAAGTCAGTAATGGAATGCTTCATTAACATACTGAAATTTATTTTACAGAATGGTAAGAAGAAACATTAAATGATTAAAGACAATAAACAAATGATATAATTATATTACAATACTTTAACAAATTAACCTTTACATTGACAAGTTCAAACAGGAAGATAATGATTCTTAAGTTGACTCTAATACCATAGAAATAAAATATTAATGGAATGTTAATTGTGCATGTAAAATGTTATTAAATTAGCATTTTAAATGAAATCAGAATAACTCCTAGAACCGTTGTTAAAATTCCTTCAGCTATTTTTAATAAAAAGAAGAGGAAACGAAATTAACAAATAAGGTACTGTGCTAGATTATTTAAATATGGCCTTAAATTAATTTTCTAATCAATTCTTTCTAGTGGCTATATAACTTAATAAAAAGCAGGCCAATCATTTGGAAAATTGAAATTCATATGAAAGTCTCAAATGGAAATATGATTTCAAGTTTATACTCTTTCTCCTGTATAGGTGAACTCTATCAATTAATGCACAAAAAGCACTAGGCTTCAGATACCAGGGTGTGAAAAGTTTATTTGATAAGTAATAATAATAGGAAATAATAAATAATATGCTGCTCTTAGGTACAATTTAATGTCTACATGTGATCTCATTGCATGATTTGTTTCCTTTAAAATTATGTTTTCCTTTTGTAAATGAGGGGAAGAAGGGTTGAAGAAAAGGGGCATGAATTAAAAATAAGAATCAAGATGCATATGTATAGGTACAAATTTCCTACAATGAATGTGAAGATTATGTATATTAAAAGTGTTCCAGTAAAGTCAATTTATAAAAAATGTAGCTTCCATGCTGCATATCTAACCCTGACTGCATCTTCTTTAGGTGTTCGTCACCTGTGCATCTACTTTGCAAATTATCTCACTGTGCTGTTAGGGGGAACCTGCAGAGCCCCAGTTGCACAGCTTCCCAGTTGATCCTTTTCTTCTGATTTGCACGAGAAATGTGTGTCACGCACAATGGATGCTCAGGTGGTTGACCTCATGTGATTTTGCAATCCAGGCTGCAGGAGCAGGACTGGGGTAGAAGCCAGCCTCTGTCAGGGCTCAGATGGGTGTCTGACCTTGAGAGTGTCCATTTGCAAAGTCTGGGAGATTTTCTTAGTTGAAAGTAGCCTTACCTCTAGGACAACCAGTGATATAGTCTCCACTGTCACAGAGCTCCACTAACTCCTAGGCCAGGTCATGCCACACATGTACATGACACAAAGCTTCAGCTTTGAATAGCTGAGTGGTCTTTATGGCTGTCATTAATCTTATCACCAGTGGTCTGACTCTTAGATTAAAACTCATTCATTATTAAGAAAAAGAAATAAGAAAAATACTATACTTAATTATTATAGTTAATAACTCATGCTTTTCCAAAATATAAACCAGCACTGACCATGTTTAGTAAACAGAGCTATTAAATTCCTCTAAATGAACAGAGAACCAGAAGTATCCTATAGAGTTAGAAAGAACCCCTGGGATCCATGCTAGCTCGATGGAATGTCAGTGATATTTCTGAAAACCTTGGAAATGAACCTCCAAACAAAGCAGCAGCCCTTGTCCTGGAATAGATGGATGAGCTGCCTTTGCCATTACTCACAGCCTTTGCTATTTCCCTGTCGCTGGAACAAAATACCTGAAACCCACAACTTAAAGGAAGAGAGGTTTATTTTGGCTCACAATTTGTGAGATTCAGATCTCTGCCAGCTGGCTCTAAATCAGGATATCACAGCATGGTGAGCAGGAAGCAGAGTGAACATCAGAAGGAGAAGGACTTCTGGCCACACCCTAGGAGCTGCCTCTTGTGAGCAGACCCCACCTCTAGACCACGTAACATGGGCATTATGGTTTATGTCTAGATGTCCCCCAAAAGCCTTGTGTGTGAGTCTGAGGCTCATGGGGGTCATCTATATATAAACCATGATACCCAGGCATCTGGTTGGTGAAGCTCTAGCCAGACATCTGAACTGTCAGCAAAACTGGCTTAGAAGAAGGTCTGGTGTTCGATCAATTCCTGCAGTTCTACAGAGATTTGTAAAATGGAGTAAATTTCAAATATAGCAAGGGTATAAGAAATGCTATATAGCTAAACTATTGGCAAACTCATCTTATAAATCAAAAAATTATACAAACACAGAATTAAGTGTGGCTTTTTAATCAGAAGATTTGTACGTTACGTTTAAGTAGAATATCTAAAATGATGCAAGAAAATATAGTTTCTGTCTCAGTTACCCTTCTGTCATTGCTGAGACAAAATACCCAACATCCAGAATTAAGGAAGGAAAGGTTTATTTAGCTCGCACTTTGTGGTGGTATCAGTCCATACTCAGCTGGCTCTAAGGCAGAGTGGCACACAGCGGAGGGCAGCACTTTATGGTGGCAGAAAACGGCAAAGAGAGAGGGAGGAGCAGCCGCAGCCGCAGCCGCAGCTCTCCTTTTCTTCTGTTATAGGCAAGCTGTCCTGGGGTGGGGTGTGGGACTCACACAGTGTCCAAGTGCTCCTCTTGCACAGGAGAAGGATATTTACAAAGCAAGAACCCTGTCTCCCTGCTGAGTCTCTTAAACTTCTGAATTTCTCAAGCTGATACAATATATCAACCAGTGCAGTTTCAATCTTAGTTTTGTGGATTCCTTTCTATCTACAGTGAATCTTCAAATTTTCCTGGGTATCACTGGTTAAAATATTACTTACAATCTTCCATGCTGGGCTGAAAAATTTATCTTTCTATTATAGCATTTAGAAAGTATAATAAAACACTAATAATAAATAAGGTGATAGTCTGTAGTTCAGCACCGTTATAGTTGGCTTTTTAGTCATCCAGGGTGTGGGTGAGGCAGCGGCTCACTCTATGATACAAAAGACAGTTAATTCAAGACCTCTTCTACCACCAGGTAGGGAGGGAATCAGGAAGCAGTCTTGAACTGTGTAATTTGAGAACATACACTGCTGAGGTGAATACCATTGTCTGCAAGACTTAAGATCCCAAGATTGGAAACTCTTCTGCTGGCTCTGATGTCTTGTAATACACATAGAGCTCGATAATTGTCTCCATTTGCACGAAGTTTAGCACTCTCTTTGCAGAAAGTGTCTCCCACCTACCTGAGTCCTATCTGACACTGATAAAAGTGTCAAAAATGCCACTTTACTTTCCAGTTTAAAAAAAAATGCAAAGGTGACATGAAGGAAGGTTTCATTTTTGTCAGACATAGTTTTACTCCACTGAACCTAAAGGGGACTTGCAAATTACAGCAGAGACCTGAGTTACATACTTTTGTCTACTCAGCTTCCTCAATATCAAAAGGAGCTCTAGGAAGAAGTAGCAATAAACACTGGTCAAGTCCATCAGCTGTCTCAACCCAAACATTGCATTTTCTGGCTTGTTACCCTGTACATGTTCTGTGCAAAGCTAGAAGGCAAATCCAGGTGTTGGACAAAACCTGTGCTCCTGAACCAGGTAGAAAATGAAATTCAGTCTATCATTTCTCATTTGAGGTCCCAGATTGCAGTTGTTGAGTACAGTGAGTGCTGGCACTTGCACCCTCTTTTCAGTGTTCCGTGTATGTGCTCAGTCTTCTAAGTCATGCTTTGTCTCCTGGCCTCCTCACTCTTTTTTCTCAGCCCATGCTCTGAATTAATAATCTCAGTTTCTCTTTTCCTTAGAGTTTTACCTGCTCATCAAAAAAAGAGGCTACACAGTACTTGGCCCTATCCATACACAATCACATACCCTACTTTCTTCTCTTTAATGTGGGAGAGACTTCTAGTATTCATGGCTGGAAACTCCTTTTTTAATCAATTATTTTGCTTCTTATACACTTACATGTATGAAAACAAAATTTCACCTAACTTTTACTCTTGAGGTCCCAATCCCAGAGCATGGATGCCAAGTCATGTGTGTGCTAGCACACGCCTACCCTTTCCTGTGCTTCGTGTACCTGCCCAGCCTTGGTGTTTGCTCCCCTTGACTGCAAGGTGAAATTTCCTCCTATTCCTCATGTTGATGTTTTTGTCAGTCCTACCATTTCCTACTTAATTACTTATTATTTCTGTGGCTTGTTCCCATCAGTATGTAACCATTGGATAATTTCCTATTATAGGAAGAATCCTCATGATACCATATTTATAAGAATTGTTTTTCACAGAACAACTTTTGAAAAGATTTTTTTTTCTGTCTTTGTCTCCAGCAGTTCATTTTGTTGACTATTTTGAAGTTAGCCCAATTAGCGTTTTCTTTTTATAGCTTCACAGAGCTGCTCTGTTCAGTATTCCAGATGACCTTTCTGCATTGCTCAGAACCATGGACAGCTCTCAGCCTTCCTCATCTCTTTAGTCTTCAGAGCCTTGTCCAAATGTACTGCTTCTTCCTTCTTCAAGTGCATTCTTCCCTTGGCTGCAAGGTGCAGCTTTCTCCTGTTCCACTTGTTGCTTACTCAAGCTCCTATGCCAATTTCCTCACATCTCATCAGATTCCAAATAATGGAGTAATTTCTCTTGGGGATATTTAGTCTCTTACTCTTAGTCATTTTTTAAACTTCAAATAACACAGATGTTATGGCTTGTGTCTAGATATCCTAGATTTCAGAGGTGGCTTAATCTAGGGTGTGTGATGCTGTAAATAACGACATGATACTAGGGCGTGATTTACCTGCCTTTGGAGTGGGAGCCTAGATGGATTATAAGGGACCAAAAGATGGCTGTGGCTGTCCCTTTGCTGTCATTTTGCTGTTTGGCCACAGATTGCTTCTTCTGTATGATGCCTTCTCTCATATTATCCCACCTTCGTCTTCCCTTAACTTTGGGTATTGGGTATTTTGTTTTAGCAATAAGAAATATAATTATGATAACACAGTTTTTTTTTTCTTTTGGCAGAACCAGGGATTGAACTCAGGGCCTTGCGCTTGCCAGAGAATCACTTATTTTACTGAGCTATCTTCTTAGCCCCAACATAATTATTTTATAACTAAATCATTATAATTCAGACAAAATATGTATTTATGCAATCTCTTTTTAAAAATTGATCCTGATATTGTCCTGCATGCTTTTAATCCTAGCAATCTGAAAGGCTGAGACAGGATGCTTACAAGTTCAAGCCTAGTGTAAATAATTTTGCAATATAAGGAGAGCATGCTCAAAACTTTTTATAAAATTAAAAGGGTCAGGATGAAGCACAGTGCGTAAGTACTAGGTTTAGTCTCCAGAAGCCAACTACACATTTGAGCCATTTCACATTTAAAAGGGCCTTCAATAAAAATTGAAAAAAAAAAAGAAAACAGTTTCTTTCAAAACATGTCCTCTCAGAGATCCTCTTCGTTACAGGAAATGACAACCCTGTTATTCCTAGTTGCTCCAACTAAAAACTTTAAATTATCCTAGACTCTTTCCTTCCTTACTCATTTCCACATTCAAATTTTTAGCACCTATAGTTTTGGTTTTCATAAATATATACTATAAACTACATGCAGAATTATATCTTGTTGTTTCCTTTCCTACAAATTCCATTTCTGTGCACTGTGATTACCTAGCAATTTTCTACCTCTACCCTACTATAGTTGCATCTAAGCATCAGATTTTTTTTAAAGATGAAAATTAAAGACTATTTTTCTCTAAATAGAAAAAATACTGACATGTCAACTTTCCTCATTCTTTTCTTTGAGTTTTCATTTTATTTGGTCTGAGAGCCCTCACAATTGCCATGAAGCTCTGTACAGCCTTTGGGGTAGTATTTTCCCTGAACATGCCAACAACAGCCTCATCCCAGGATAACCCTACCCATTGTTCTTTCATGTCTTCCATGGATGTGCTCAAACATGAGGCAAGAGGAAAGAAGAGGCTTGTATTAGCTGGACTAGGTAGCGGTCATTCACTCTTTCATAGGCAGGCATCCTGGATGAAATAAAAGAGATATGAATTAGTCTAATTTCCTTATCTGCTATACGTAGCTTAATGCTGTTGAGTGATGAGGAGAATTCATCTACATGGTCTTTAAACTTATACACCGCCTAACACCTTAAATATAGTTAAAGAGCTAGAATATATGTATTTAGGAGGCCCAGTTTCCTGAAATATGACATGTTGTATGATTCACTGAGGCATAAAATGGAATAAATGAGTTAAATGCTCCTTTCTGGGGAAAATGACCCATAAACCTCATAGAAATCCTATTAACTTCTGTTGGAAAGAACTCTCGTCTTATTGGAAAAATAAGACCAAAAACTATCTTCACTGTTGTCAATTTCTACTATCTAAAAATCAGGTCCCTAATTTTTTAATGTCTTTGAAGTTATTATGAAGCTTGATAGATATTGAAATGAATTAACAAGCCAATCCTCAAAATTAACTAAATAAGATAATTAGTAATTTATTTCTTGACCAGTTATTTAAAATTGCATGACGTTTTCATGATTTCTCCACTGTCTGTCTTAGTTTTTTTCTTAAGATTTCACTATCCTGGCTTCTTTAGTATTACCTATTATTACATCTAATTTAGTTTTTAGTTTTGGTGTTACCATCTACCTAATCCGGTGTAAATTATTATCATAGCAGATGTTTTTTGCTTCTGATTTATTCATCAAAATTCTGTCGGAACATGGTGTGTCTAGAATGATTTTTTTGCACACATAAGTGCTTAGATTTTTGCTTCATATTAAATCAAACATATTTTCAATTTATTTCATGATCTGAACTCTACACTGTTATTCCAAATATCATACCAGTGTTCTAGGCAGAAAGAGAAGCAAGAAGGAGTGGCTTTTGCCCAGTGAATGTCAATATATATGAAGAACTTTGGCTACCCTCAAGCTTACCCCTAAACATATTTTCATATCATTGGTCAATGAACTGCTTCAATAAATATCATCATTGTTTACAGAATATTGTCATTTGTCATTATAGTAGAAATGATGCCATATAAATTTCAAAACTGTTCACGAAAAAACAAGACAATGAGATGTCTTTTAGTTCTTCTGATACATTCATTCTTTTAACTCAGTTACTATGCTGCCAGAAAGCTCAAATTGCAAGGAGGCAAAACAATAGCCTTTGTTGATGTCTTAGTAGAAAGTTCACATTAAACCCTGGACATATTAGTGAAACTCCTGCAGATGAGTACAGCCCTCTGTATTGGGTCTTTGTACCTTAAGCCCAAAGTGCATAAAACAGGGACTAGCAAGCTTCAGTGGACCTGTTGGAGAAGTCTCCAGAATCTACAAACTTAGTGAACTGGCTCTTGCAGTGGTGAAGCTTGATTGTGCCAACTTGGTCGGGGGGGTCATTTGGGGCTTTGGTGGAACATAAGTTGGTATGGGTCATGGAGGTTTGGCTTTGAGTACTATGTTATTCTCTGGCCTGTTTCTCTCTGCTTTTCCTCAGCTGAACAGGTCTGTTCTGCTATGCCCTTCTTCTATGATGTCCCCTCTTGGAAACAGCCAGAGATGGACTGAGCACTCTGCAGCCATAAGCCAAATTAAACTACTCGTCCTTTAAATCAGGGAATTCAGGGGTTGTGTGTCAGCAATAGAAAAACTGACTCATATTGTTGTTTTATGCTACTAAGGTTTGGTTTCTTTTATAGAGCAATATGTAACTGGAATATGTATGTTAGATTAATAATTGTGCCTTCAAGGATAGTGAAAGTTTTATTACTAATTTTCAAATAACATTTTGCCACAATTTGCCTTATTGCTCATCCTGAAATACAGATATAATAATGAGTTTTAAATAATGTACCTATAAAATATAAAGGTATTAAAACCTTCCATATTAGAATAATTATCCCAGCTTTCTGTTTCTTATGTATGTATAAAACTGTCTCTTGAAAATGATCTTTCAACCACCTTGTTTTGCTTTGCTCCTCCATGACCCTCAATATTGCGAGAAGTTCAGGAATCTGACACCTTCCACCTTGCACATGTTAAAACAACTACATTGCTTTGTTCTGTTGACAATGCTTAATCTCTTTCTGTTTTTATTTTTGAGAAAATAAAACAAATTTTCCTAAGCAAATAAGTGAATAACAAATCAATACTCTGTGTACTATAATCTTAAAAGTAGATACCCAGTGCAACATGAACCAAAAAGATTATTACAGAAAAGAAACAAATAACAGAACCTTTTAAACAAAGATTAAGTAGTAGAAATGAAATAAATTAGTTATATAATGAAATACTTTTGAAACAACAAAACATGTAAGCTGTTGAAGCATTCAAACTCAATGCTTCCTATTTATCTCTTTTATTTTGCTCATATACATGTGTGTGTGTTTATACATATGTAATTTTCTCATGTAAGAGAAATTATGCAATATTTGAGCTAGTTTGTCTTACTTATTTTACTTATTTTTTTTACATCCTCAATGCTAACATTCATTATGTTTTGTCTCAGCATGAGGAGTCATTAAACTGAGCACTCAGCAGAAATTGTTAATCTTGAAAATATATTTTCTTTCTATTCTTCAAATGATATATAGCTTTAGCAATAGCTCTCCTACTACTTTGTTTTCTCTTTAAAGAATGTGCATTATTCAAATTTTGGGTTGTTTAATCTTTTCATGTATTTTTATGACATTATTTTTCTTTGTATATATCAGCATTCTGAAATGACATCTAAATTTTGATTTGGAATTATTTGTACTTTGAAATAATTTGAAATAATTTGGAAAAATTTCTCTTTGAATAATTTATACTTTTTTTCAAAACTTTATGTTTATCATTCTTTTCCTAATAATTTTTATTTATCTTATACTTTTAGTCATGAATTCATATGTGATATTTAATGTAAAACTTTAACAATTTTCTAAAATGAAATATTGGCTGAGCAAACAGTAGTAACATTTTAGTCACTTTACTGAATTTTTAAAAATTTCAAATAACCTTTCAGGTATGTTTTCTTTTACTTGTTTTGTGTTTTGTTTTTCAGAGACTGTAACTGTATATATTCATAGGACAAAATG
Source organism: Ctenomys sociabilis (assembly GCA_004027165.1). Lineage (NCBI taxonomy): Eukaryota > Metazoa > Chordata > Mammalia > Rodentia > Ctenomyidae > Ctenomys > Ctenomys sociabilis. The sequence continues at coordinate 2,583 of PVKA01007822.1, read as the reverse complement.
TTATGTTTCCAGTATGCTCATATTGTGGCATGATACATTGAGCTAATTTATATATCCACTTTTTGGATATTCTTAGTCAGTTAAAATCTTCTGCATTTTTTTAAAGTCTCTAAATTCTCTCACCTCCTTAATCATGAATTTTCAAATGTATTCTCTGAATATTCTAAAAATTTTTATGAAGACAACATAACAATTTTTTGTTTTGTTTTGTTTTGTATATGTAGTACTTGAAGAAGACTGAGAAGCTAAGGAGGAAATGTTCCTGGTCAAGGTCTCCCTCAGTTGTTGACTTGGGTTTCTGTCCTCTTCCCTCTCTAACACTGAGAAAAACAAGTAAGAAAAAAGGAAATGTCAAAAAACATCTCTGCCATGGTTGCATAGTGTGGGTGCGACCATGAATCCTGCAGGCAGTGGATTGCTTAGTGAAAATATACAGCTGGCCAAGGGGCAAGGTGTGTGTCCCTGCAAGAATACTGTAGGAACTCTGGGCCGAAGTGATGGGAAAGAGCTGAAGAAAAGAGCATTCTTAGAATGGAGAGACTGGTCAATTGTATACAATTCTATATTGAAAAAAGCAAACTGACAAAATTTATAAACAGTGAATGTAGCAAATAAGGATAGAAACAAATAAGTTTTCAGGCAAGGATGAGTGAGTCGGAATTTGACAGAATCACTGACAGACATCTATGAGAAGAAGAACAATAACTATTACTATTGCCATATTACATTTAAAAACTTGGAGTGAACTTACAACAGGATGTGTGTAAAGTGTTAGAGCAGAGTTAAGAAAAGCTGACTAGACTATTGATAGAATTGTGAAGCATCTACAAAGCAGGGGCAGTCAATGCTCTCAAAAGAAAACTTCCTCAAGAACGTATATGTAGTTAAGAAAAGGAAACAAAATATAAAGGCTAAAAAGAGACCCTTTAACCTTGCTTTTATTCTGAGAACTAAAGAAGATGGACCAGGAAAGACAGGCAATGGTTTCCAAAAAGACAAGAGAAGGTCAAAGTAGCAGCTTCCTGGAGATCAAGGAAGAAGAAAGTTTCAAGAACCAAAGCCAGAAGTGATCAATACTGTGGGAAAAATTAAAGGAGACTAGGTTTAAAGATGAGGCCGTTAGATTTGATTAGCAAGAGTCAATTAAGCTCTGACAATGTGTGATAAGGAATGGGAAACCAGAGAGTTGTTTCTTCAACTATTTAAACATCAATCCTGTGAAAGATTGCATTACATACTGTGTCTCTAGGAAGCATACGAACAATAATTAAAAAATGCTTGAAAGCACTAAGAAGCAACTTGTTCATAAAACTTTCACATATACAGCAACTGAACAAAGTCTAAGTGTGATGCAGAGGTGGAACTGCATCGCAGAAAGGCACAGTAGTTAAAGGTTGTATTGGGATTCAACGATGAACTGTTAACTTCAGGCAGATGAATGACTTGATTTTCACAATTGAATAGCAAAGTAGTGCAGCATTTGTCTATTGCCTTCTTCATTGCTGCAGTAATGAAGGTCAGTGGAGGGCCTAGACGAAAACGCCCTGTTTTAAATGTACTGGGCTCTCATTAGACGATGCAGCCTCTTGGCAGAAGGTTTTGGTGCTGGTACCCCCTCTGCACTTGCTCTTGAAATTTGTGCAGCTGCTGACCTTCCTTCCATTAAAATCATTGTTGTCCTAATCACAGTCTATTCTGTTCAGCACTATCATAATGTCTGTCACTTAGGAAATTATCACAGTCATAAAATTAGCATAATCTGATGGCTTCAAAGATACCCCTGAACTTTCTAAACCATTAAAGCCTACAGAAGCCTCATGTGTTCTGGCTGATGGGCTAAATACTTTAAGGGGAAAAGGCTGAAATATCACAGCATGTTAATTTTTAGTACAAATACATTACTTTTGGCATTTGTATTAGTGCTTGCACATTTTATCTTTTTCCACAAAGACTGCCAGGTACTATGTCTATTTTTCAGGTTTACTTTAGCAAAAGCAGAGAAGATGGCCATTTGTCTAAAAAAGCAGAATTTAGTTTATGATGGGTTGTCCCTCATCGTCCCCCTTAATAAGGGCTCCAGATCATCATCAGATGATCATCCGTTTAGCTGAACTACAATCTCATCACAACAAGATGTCTCCTGTGATCCTTGCTTAGTCTCTGCAGGGCTATTTGTAAAATGAAGATGATGGTACTGCCTGCCATTTACTGTACCAGGAGGCAAGAATTGAATGAGATATATCTTGTGAATCCATTCTGTAAACCTTAACATATTACATAAGTGAAATTTATTTTTTTCATTTATATTTATTTTATTGAAATACAAATGTCAATCAGACAGTTTCAAAACACCTTAACCATACAGAGTCGATGAATTAATACATTGCAAACTGTTTTCATAACGTTTTGGTATTGTACAAGGTGCATACATGAAATTATATTTACAAGTTTTTTATAGCTGAATTATATCAAAGATTCAATAATTATTTACCTAGTGGATGACCATAGCACTAAAAGCCGACATAATATCCTGTCCAACCACCATTAGTGCAGATCTTGCCTCTCATAGAATTATGTAGAAGC
>PVKA01007821.1:0-75953 GCA_004027165.1 Ctenomys sociabilis | reverse complement strand
AAGAAAGAAAGAAAGAAAGAAAGAAAGAAAGAAAGAAAGGAGGGAGGGACAGGGGCTCCAGGGCAGGCCTGCCTGCTGTCTGTGGCCTTTCTGGGCTCAGCAGTGAAGTGAGGCCACGGTGGTGACCCTCCTCCAGCTCCTGCCCTCTCACGTGGCTGCATTTGCAGGGCTGTGAGGTGCAGCTGAACCTGTTTGCTCACCCTCCACCATCCAACGCCTCAGTGTGGCCCTCACCCTCTCACAGGCTCCTGGCTGTCTCTAAGACCCACTGCTGCAGTACTGGAGTTCACACCTCAAAGCCAGAGACCCACTGCTCTCACTTGTGAAGAAAGGAAACCCCCAGCGTAAGATGAGCAATGGTGGGCAGCGCAGGAGGCAGGTCGCAGGCACAGTGGCTTTCCTGTTCCCAACCAATGGGTCTTTCCTAAGCCAGTACGTTAGTCCATGGACTGCTGCCGAGCAGGCCATAAAATTCCCATTCTAACAGACGCGGGCAATTTGGAAATGGTTTCGCGTCAAGACTAAGCATAGGTTATCACTAAAGCCAAGGATGCGCCATAGGGGAGAGGTTTTCTTCTATAGCAGCAGGCTCAGAAGACAGGACAGTTGTTACGGCTTGCATCTAGTTGTTCCCCCAAAGCTGCTTGTAAATCATGGGGAGATCACAGCTTGAGGTGGCTCGAGGAGGAGCGGGGCCAGAGGACCAGGGCGGAGCTTGAGGGACGCGCAGAGAGGCGCAACCGCCAACTGACCCAAGCGCCTCCCTACCCCACCCCCAGGCCTGGTGGCCTCTCTCTGAGGTGTGGAGTGGATCACCCTGGACACAGCAGCACCCCAGCCTCTCTTCCAGACCCTGTAGCATGGGACAACAGTGTCTCCAGATCTTGCTATGTAATTCAGGCTGCTTTAAACTATGAAACCTCCAGTAACTGTGAGCTAAATAAACCTTTCCTTTCCTAAGCTTAAGTTTCCGGTATTTGCCCCAGCAACAGGGAATAACTAAGACAACAGTACCTTGGGGAAGAGCCTAAATGGTTGCAATTATTGCTGCAATTGTTGGCCAGCCTCCTAAGGCAGAAGCGCAGCGGAGCCTAATCGGGCTACCTTAAAATGGGGCTCTGATGCCTCCCTGGGTGCTGTCACCACTGCGCCCTATGTGACCTTGCCTTCATCCAAATTTCCCGAAGACTATGCTAACAATTTTTCCTATTATTTAATATATGTGAATTGTGCCCATTTTATAAAATATGTCCATGGTACAAAAGGAACAAGAAGAAAATAATAATCATTTGTAATCTTCACCACCCCACAAAAGCACTGAAGGCAAACATTTGCACGTGTAGAATTCCCCCTATATATCTCACGTAAGAAGGGAATCCATTGTTCCAAGACGGGTGAGGGAGAGGGAGATGGGAGGAACAGAGGACACAGCTGCACTTTTTGTGTCATTCTTCGTGACTCCTAAATTCTTGTTAAAGTTGGCTGAACTCAAAAACTGTGTGGCTAATAATGTGGCTCAGTGGTACACTGTTGTTTAGCATGTCCAAGCCTGCCAGGAAGGAAAGTAAAAGGAAGGTAGGTAGAGTGGAAGGGAAGGGAAAGGGAGGGGAGGAAAGGGGAAGGGAACAGAAGGAGAGGAGGTTGCAAGGAAGGGAGGAGAAGGGAAGGGAGGGGAAGGGAGAGGAAAGGAGGGAAGGGGAAGAAAAGGGAAGGAAGGGAGGGGAGAAAGCAAGGAGAGGGAATGGGCAAAGGGAGGGAAAGGAAGGGAAGGGAACAGGAGGGGAGGGGAAGGGCAGGGAAGGGTGAGGGAAGTGGGAGGGGAAGAAAGAAAGTCTGGGGCTAAGACTTCTTTGTTGTGGAAATAAGAGGTGGGGCTCAGAAGCATGGGAACTTTGCTCCAGCTTACTCTGCAAAAATTAGCGGAATCCTAAGGAGAAGCAGGGTCTGGTGGGGCTTCGTTAGCACTCAGCACTGAGGAGGCCAGTGGGCTACTTCTGAGCCACGCACACTCACACAGAGACCTCTCCCTGAGGAAGCACATCAGTCAAGCCGGCCTTGGTGGTGCAGGCCTGTAATCCCAGCGCTCGGGAGGCTGAGGCAGAAGGATTGCTGTGAAGCCGGGCGTGGTAGCGCAGGCATGTAATCCCAGCACTTGGGAGGCTGAGGCAGGAGGATTGTTGTGAGTTCGAGACCAGCCTGAGCTACAAAGTGAGCTTAAGGCCAGCCTGAGCTGCATAGTGAGACCCTGTTTCAAAATGACAAAAAAAAAAAAACAAAAAAAAACACATGAGTCATAGCTTGTGCAAGCTTGAATCTGCGACAGTGGTCTCCTCTCACACGCACCTGTGGCCTGCCTGCGCACAGCAGCCTGGACTGGAGGGTAATCACATGGGCTGAGATCTGCAAATGATTGATGGGAAAATCATGACTGTTCATGACTTTTAAAAACTCTCCAAGGAGGTGGGGTGTGTTCAATCCCCAGTTCCACAAATAAAAAGAAAAGAAAGAGGTGGGGTGTATATGAGTAAGGTGATAAAAACGATGTAGACCTACTATTTGTCCGGCACACTGTAATTAAGCACATTATCAATATTAATAATTAAAGGCTTTTGATGCTTTACTTAAGCATCAAAAGAGGAGACTGGCTGCCCTGGTCTTGCCTCAGGGCTCCCTACGTGGAGAGAGTGGATTCCTTAAGCCTTGGCAAAGCACCATGCTCCTTTCCCAGTGTGGATCGCAGTCCAGTATTCTTTCTTTTGAGCTTTCAGTGGGACATCTCGGAGATTTTCATTAACATTTTCATTTCATACTCAGTGGACTTTTCTCACATGGTTTATTCAGTCCTTACATGTAGCCTAGGCCTCCTACCTTCACTTTGTTTGCTGTTGCCACTTTCCAATCTTTAAACCACTTGCAGTTCCTCCTATGGTCAGTGAAATTCACATTTTGTTTCTTTATTACTCCCCCAACTTTTGGCCAACTCCTTCTTGCTTCCCCATTTCAGTAACATGGCACGTGGGCTGATTGCAAGAGATGGAACGTGACACGCTGTGCCGACTATATGACACTGTAATGCTAGGGACAGAGACGCAGCACCCACCATCGTCTCTGGAAGCCTTGGTGCTATTGATCCTGATCGCTGGCTCACTTGCAGTTTTCCGGGAGAAGGTGTGGAGACTGCGATACTCAGAACCACTCAGTGGTGATGGCATGTGGGTTATTTCAGGGACGGCGATTATATAACTGGGCTATGAGCTGAGATCTCAGGTCAGAGCTGTACAAATAAGGAAGCATGCTTCCTATACCTAGGGCATAAGGAGTAAAATTTAATTTGGAATATTTTGCTCATGGTCTTACTTAGGTCTCTCACCTTCTTTCTCCCTACTTTCAGCATCTCCTCGCCCTTTGGCATCACATAGTATCTCTACCTTCAGTTGCTACTTCCCTAGGCGTCTCATCTTGGCCCCTTTTAAGAACATATAAAACCAGAGAGTGGCCAGTCACCAATAGCCTAGGTGAGTGGGGCTTGTCCTCTGAACAATGACAACAGGGATCTGCTGCATTAAAGAGATAAATCATCGCCTGGTACTAAAAGCCAAGATGCAGACATCATTGAGTGTGGAGGAGTTGTTTCCAGGAAGGTAACTGTTCTGAATTCTGCCCACAGGAAGGACAGCGGAAAGATATCACCACTCCACCAACAAGGGTGCATGAAGGTGACATCAAAGGACTACCAGAGGAAACTCCAAGGGACAATAAAGAGGACACATGGCCAAAGGAAGAAGACATCAAACCCAAACCCGGTTTCTCTCCGGAGAGGGGTAATACAGACAGTGATGGGTCTCCGGGGACAATGCTCTGTGTTAGGAACTCAGCCTCACCAAGTGGAGTTCCTCCTGTGTCTTCTTCAGAGGAGAGGTCCCATCTGGGACATATGGCAGCTGGGACATAAATGTGTTCTCATTTCTTCGGGGCAAGGGTGTTTCATTGCCATTTTCTATAAAATGGAGAACATTGGTTCCAACCTAGCTAGCTCAACACAGGCAGCCAATGAGCATCTCCCAGGCCTTGGGACATTTTTTCCTTGGGAGCAGAGGCGGAGCAGATGTGAAGAGGCAGCGAGCACCTCCTGGAGCCCAGGAGGTCTCACAAGCCTCCTCCATGTGTGAAAGCAGGCCCTGCAGACAGGAGCTGTTTGTTTTGTTCTGATAATGGCTCCCCCAACCAATGCTTGGTAACTGCTTCAGGGAGTTCACAGAGCTGAGGCAGAACCCTAAAGGTTCTGGGAAGAATTCAAGGGAACTTGAGAAGGGAATCAAATGCTTCTCATGCATGAAATCCCAGCAGCAGCCTGATCTGGACTTATTATGGTTTTGCCTTTTCCTGTTTCTAATGACCTCCTTCTTAGAGGAAAAAAGAAATCAGAGGCAGCTAATGCCATGGAAATGAATGCTAAATGTAGAGCCAGCAGAGAGAGGCTTGGGCCACTCACGGGAGGTCATGAGCCAAAAGCACGCAGCAGTTTGCTCAGTTGCTGCTCTCCTGGCCCTGCATTATGGGTCTGAATAGTAGAGAGGCCCAAGAAGACAGTTTCAGAAAGTAACTTTCCAGTTCCTGAGCTTTGGTGGCAGAAGGAGCTGCAGTTCCGACACTTCTCTGAGGCTTCCATCTATCCATGGAGGTCACTAATCTTTTTCTCAAAAAAAGGAGAGGGATCCAAAAGTCTTATAAAGAATGTGATCTAGTTTTTTAATTCATTGCAAATTTGCAAAAGCACAGAAATTAAGGCACATGTATGAGCTCAATGGCTATGAGTACTTAGACTGGATTAGAAAAAATTATTTCTAGATCACATGTGCAATTACTACACATACACAGATAGAAGTATAGTTTTCTAGTTTGTGTGAGGTCCCAAGTTTCCACGCAGTGCCACATACCAGCACCAGCAGTGACAGAGGTAGAGCCCTTGGTAGTGAAAAGGTAAAGCCCTGGCTTCACTCCCTCCCATCTACAAAGTCTGAACACAGTGCCAGCACCCAGGAAGCCTCACTTCCAGGAGCCCTGTGCTGTGGTGCTCGCTAAGTTTTGCATCTGCTGCTGAGAGATGATCTGGCTTGCCAGGGCCAGATGCACGATCCCACCCACTCCTGGCCTGGCCCTGCTTCGGGCTGGATCTGCTCTCGGCAGTAGTGGCTTCACTGTCTACAGGCTGCAGAGATGGTGAACTTTTCGGAGATGAGAGCCCAAACTGCACCCCTAAACCCACTTATTTATCACAAAGTGCCATTGCTGCAATTAAACTTGAATACTGAGGTTTTAGGTTAGGAAAAAACAACTCATATGACTTTTGTCTTTAAAGAAAAACAAATAACACATGTGGCATAGGCTTGCACCACTGGTGTATGGCCTTAGAGCTGCTTCCCAGATGCTCACAGACCACATGTGCTTGGGGAGATGGTGAGCCTCCTACGGGCCCAGTCAGCTGCGGATTCTCCCCTGGAACAGCTTTGACCACTGTCCCCAGATTCTGGGTTAGCTTTGGCCCTCAGAAGGCTCCTGTCTCTGTCCAACCAAGAGAGTTCCAAGCAAGTCAGGAGTTACTTTTAATCAATAATCAATCATGATGCTGTGTGTGTGTGTGTGTGTGTGTGTGTGTGTGTGTGTGTGTGTGTGTTTATTGGGGATCAAACCTATGACCTTTACACTAAGATACATCTTGAGTCATTGTTTAAGTTAGGAGGAGGGTCTTATTAAAACACTAAATTGCCCAAATTGGGCCTGAATTTGCAATCCTGACTCAGCCTCCCAGAAGGCAGGGATTATAGGCCTGCATCATCATGCCCTGCTAATAATGAAGCTTTTGATTTGATGTACTTGAAGGTCTTAGGAACTGATATTTGAGCATCAGAGAACTGAACAAAGTGTTCTAACAAAGGACAGAGATAGAGATTCTCAAGAAACCAGCAGAGTTGGCCTGATTTTTAGTCTTGTTGAAAACAGGTTAGGCTGGTTGGGCTGCAATGGGAGGCCTTAGAGAAAGTTGTTTCTGTCAATCAGAGGAACACCCTCAAGATAGGGACCTGGAGGAGCCTGGGTTTTCTCTGTCAGGCACTCAGTCAGTGTACTTTTCAAAATGATAGTTGGAGACATGAGGCAGAGCTGCCTGGCTTTAGGCTGGTCCCACACTGCCTGGTGACACAATGACACCCCAGCAAGACTCATCAGAGACTGAGAAAACATGGTCACAACTCACTTGTTCCATACTGAGAGGATAGAATCAGAGCAAGGAGGGGTGGCCTGAGCAGCCTGTATGGGCCACAGCAGGTCTCAAGGCCAGCCATGGCCTATAAATCAGCTCAGCACCACACCCGCCAACTGCTTGGAGTCAGCACAGACCCTGCAGGTTTCGGGTGGCTGCTCCCCTAACCCCACAGACTGAAGCAGCAAGTCCCACAAGCCATGCTCATTCCTGGCCGATGGCTGTAATTTGGGGGCCCTGCAATCCCCTACGGGCCTGATAATTCACTAGAATGACTCGCAGAACTCAAGAAAGTGCTATACTAGGGCTTACAGCTTTATTATAAAGAATACAAGCCAGAAACAGCCAAATGGAAAGGCATTATGGGTAGAGATGGAAACGCAGGCAGCTGGCCCTGTGGGACAGACCCATACTGCACCATACCATACTGTCTCCTGCTCCTGTTGTAGGCAGCTGAGTTAGCTAGAAATATTATAGACAGACAAGGCCAGGCTCTAGAAGGAGATAACACACAAGACAAAGACAGCTATTAGAGGGACAGATGCTCCTGCTGTGAACCAGACCTAAAGGCCAAACAAATGCTAAAAGAGTAGCACTTGGGAGTGGTATTCTAAATAGGTAGTGATCACTTGAAAAGACCCAAGTGAGTCACTAGCCCATCCCCCAAGGGGAAGAGACCCTGTCCCTATTCATGCCCCCTTTCTACTTGACTCACTTCCCCATTTGGTCCTGGGCCTAATCAACTTTACCTGAGCAATGGTGCTTGTAATCCCATTGGTTGCCCATAGTATTTTCCCCCGCCACCTCTGCCTAAGTGAGACCCCTTCTCTACTTTAGTCCCGCATGATTTTGCCCTATAAAAGTTCCTAAAAGAGACAGCTTCCCCTGGCAACCCGCTCAGGTCCCCCTTCTTCCCCTCTCCAACAGAAGCTTTTCTTTCCAATAAAGTTTTACCCTCAACCTGTTTGTTCCTAACATTCATTCTTTGGTTTTAGAGAACACGAACTCATCCAGGTCAGGTCGGGAGTTTTACTTCCCTGTGACCTCGAGGGCCAGTGTGATGAGCGTCCTCAGATTTCTTTCCTCTAAATCTTACTGCCCTGAGAGGCAATCCCAGGAAAAGCTGGACGTTTAGGAGGTTAAGCTAGTCAGTAGCGGAAATCTACTGTGCTTTTCTCCAGGGTGTGTGTGACTAGACCATCAGGGCATCCAGGCATCAGCCACTGTGGAATTTGCTGCCTCAGGAAGACCAAAGACAACAGGAGACTGATTCATTTCTACCACGGCCCCACTTTCACTGGCAATTTCCCCTCATCTATTTGAGGGGTCAACACCCACTCACCATATGTTGTGCTCATGCACCAAAGTAATCTGCTCAATACAACAATGCATGCAATAAGCACTGGATATGTGTGCTGAACAAATGAAAGGAATAAGGAAACAGACTCACCTTAGTCCATTCAAATATCATAACACAGAAGGAAGGCCAAAACGTGAACTGCAGTGGTAGCAACAACCCAGATCTCACATAAAGTGTCTGGGGACCTGGATCTGACAAATTCTGCTGCTGGGGTCTGTGGTCCACTTCTGCCTGGGAATTCCCGTGCTGCTAGGCTCCCCCCTTCTGTGTGGCCAGCCTTGGCTCATGCCCAGATGCTGGAGGAGACCTCACACCTCTGAGGTAGCGTGACAGTTCTCATCATGACCAGGAGTTTTTTGAACAGCTTTGAAAGTATTTTGTGACAGTATGTTCTCCTGAGCACTCATTTCTGAAAGCTGGAGATCCCCATGTGGAAGAGGATAATTTTGCTGCACAAAGGACATCGAGCAGCTTCTAGGGGCACTTAGCATCATTGCATTAAGGTGGGCACCTCTGACATGGAGCATGGGGCCGGGGCCACTGGCCATCCCTCCCACACAGAGCCATCCAGGACAAGGGGCAGCTCCCAGCAATAGTCTCAGTGTTGCATCCCAAAATTCGTAAATGGAACTTAATCCCCAGTGCCATAGTATTAAGAGGACAGAGCTTCATGAGTGAGTTAAATGCTTGACAAATGAAAGGACAAGCCACTGTTCCTCTGCCATTGGGGGAGATGCAGCCTCAAGGTATCTCAGAGGCTGGGGCCTGGACTTCATCAAGTGCCAGACCTATAGCAGCTGGCTCACGGATTCCAGCCTCCAGCACCATCAGCAGCAAACACAGCCTGAAGCATTGTGTTACCATGGCAGGGCAGGAATCAGGAGATACTCGGGACCATCAGCACATGAGTAGTGAGGAACAGTGCGGAAGAGACCCTGGGACCTTTGCAGTTATTTGATGCATCAGCTTGGTTTTCCCTCATCATAGTCCATGAAAGCACTCTATTTACCCAGAATTCCTTTAAAAAAAAAATGAAATGCACCCAGAGACAGTATGACAAGCACTTGGGAACAAGGTCTTTTCCATATTGGGCTGTCACGAGCCATAAGACCTTAGAGAGGCCCTGGTCAGTCTCTAGGACTGGGCCTTCTAATCTTTAAAATAATCATCAACAGTGGGAAAAAGTGATGACAGTATAGCAGAATACATCTTTGGAGATTTAGAGAGGATTAATAAAATAACTCATTTAATACTAAACCTCATGGCCAGAAAATATTAGCTGTTAATGCTGTGGATTGGGCTTGGTCAGCTTATAATTCCAGTACTTGAGAGGCTGAGGCAGGAGGGTCACTGGAACCCAGGAGTTCAACACCAGCCAGGGCAACACAATGAGAAGCTATCTTTTATTGATTGATTGATTGATTGATTGATTTAGTACAGGGTCTACAAGGTCTCACTACACAGATCAGACTCCTAATGATACTTCCTGTTTTTCAGCCTCCCGAGTGCTGGGATTACAGGCACTTGCCACCACGCCCAGTCTCATTCACCATCTCAGTGTGCCTGGAAATGGGGCTGGCACAGCAGGCCAGGGATCGAATCCCTGGCCCCTATGTCTGCCTAAGCAGGCACTTTAATCTGCTGAGCTATCTGGCCAGCCCACTGAGCTCTCTGGCCAGCCAACTATCTTTTACAATAATGACAATAATATTGCAGCTTACTTTACATTTTAATTTTTTTTTTCCAAGGGTTATTTGCTGCTACAACCAACCATCTCAATGAGATTTTGGAGAGGTAGGTTGAAGACCTTTACCTGGGAAACTTAATTCTTGCCCAGAAGCTCCAGGGTGGGAACAACAGAGCTAGTAAGCAAAGTGAGTGCTAGTATGGGACAGGTGTCCCCATCAAACAAGCAAGGATGGCTCCAGAACCCCAAGGAGACAAGACCCATGGACACACATCCTCTTGTGACTACCTCACCTCCTCATTAGACTACCTCTAGAGGATACACAGTCCCTGGCGCAATGCCTGAACATCACTTCACTCTTAAGCACTTGGTGTAGTACTCAGCATGCTCCAAAGTGGTCTGCTTCTTAGAACTTTCTAGAATTAAAAACAATATGTTCAGTTTGCAGAGAATTGAATCTGTAGGTACAGAATCTGCAGATAAGGAGCCCCAACTATAGTTGTTAAAACAAATAGAAACAATCATCATAATTTTTTTCATTCTTTTTTTTTTCATTCTATTTTTTAACTTAAACTGGACTATCAATCAACTTGCTGTACTGAATGACTTGCAGTTAAAGTGTTTTTTAACCAATCAGCAAGACCAATGGTCTGCAGCTCAGATCTGGGCTCTGCTCTGAGCCTGTCACCCTGGCTGTGGGTGTATAGTGGCCCCTCTGTCATCACTTTCCTCCAGAGTGTCTTGTGACATTTGCTTAGACGGACCCAGAAGTTCAGCTTCCAGGACCGTGTCCTGGCCCCTCATCAAAACCTTTGCTGCTTTTCTCCACACACTCATTACCACACATTATTAAGTGTCTTTCCTGAGTCATGCATGGTCCGTATTTTGTCCTGACTTCCTGTTCTCCTATCTGTTCCATGAAGTTGCATCTGAAAAGGCCCTTAGATCACTCACAGCACTGCTTTAGAGAAATCCATTTCCCCATCTGAGAAGAAAGAGGCAAACATGAAAAGATAATTGCTATCCTTTCCTACAATAGTCCTTGTGTGTGTGTGTTGGTTGAACAGCTTACAAAACACTCTCATGTACCTCCTCTGATCTATGTACAGTTTCCCCTGGGACAGCTGAGGGGAGCCTGGTGGAGCAGACACGGTCATTGGCATGTTCAGTGTGAATCATACCAGGTGAACACAATGACTGTCCTGAATGAAGGTCGGTAACATTGTAACTTCAGTGAGGAAGATGCCTAGGTTGGATTTATGAACTTTGCTTACTCACAGGAAGAAGAAATGAATACTCTGTGTGCCCCTTGAAATGTTAGTGTTAAAAAAGAGGCTGCCCTAGGACACAGCTTAGAAGGCAAGTGTGCCCCCACTTTCCAGGGCTTGGTAGGTGTCAGCCTACAGATGCATTCAAACAAGAACAAGGGGATGTAAAAGACAGCTCGACTCCAAGCTCCCTGTATTAGAAAACTCAGGTAACTGCCAACCCTAAAGGCAAACTGAAGGCCCAGTGTGGGACAGACCCACAAAGAAGCAGGAAGCATGCAGCACTGAGAAATCTTGACCTATGAGATGACCTTGAGGAACAGGAGGACTCTTGGAGTACAGTGCAGCTGTGGGCACTATGGCTAGGAGACAGAGCTGACTCCTTCCCATGGGATCTCAGGCAGCCAACGTTATAAGAAATATCTCCCTAGAGATCTCCTATGTCTCCTTCTGTGCTTCCAACATGCTGTGTTTCTCCCCCGTGGGGCACCCAGGGCCTCAGGCTGTAGTACAGCTCCTTCTTCCATAGATGCCCACTTTCCCTCCTCCTCAGCCCAGGGCTATTTTGAGAGCACAATTAGGTACTCTGGTGACCCTGGAGGACACATGGTGTTGAAAAGAAATCTAAGAGAACAAAATAGTAAGAAGTGAGATAAGAGTGAGAAAGAGCAGAGTCATCCCTGCAGATGGGAGAAACACGGCACGGTTGGCTGGAGAGCAGAGGGAACTGTGGCGATGAGTTCCCTGAAGATCCAGAAGAAGGGCCCATGGCAGGGACCAATGCCCAAGGAGCCCCATCCACAGAGTGAAACCCCAGCCACCCTCAGAAGGAAAGCCCAGGGCTGCAGGCCTTTGCCTGGGGTGGAGTTGAAAGGGGACTCCAACTCCCGGGTGGGGAAACTGCTGTGGCTCTCCTTCCACAAAGGCCACTGCAACCTTACACAGAAAACACCCTGCAGGACATCTGTCCAGCAATTATCAGCTCGTCCAGCCACACCTGTTATTACTCCTTGTGAGTGATGATTATCATTTCAGAATCTCCTCCTTTCATTAAAACCTCCTTGACTGAGCTCATAGCTTACTGCAGTATATAGGTCCCAAACCAATACCATGACTCTTTGGAGAATCTCAGGTTATTACTTGGGTTGACAACAGCAAGAATTTGCATTTGGCCTCAAACAAAGCTGAGTCCCAACTTGGTAGCTCCATGGAATGCCAGGGAGGCTGCTGTCTGTGGCTCCTCTGAGACCCTGTCCACCTCACCATGGGGAGAGCCTGAAAAGAGAAAGATGAGCACCAGGCAGCCTTGAGTGCAGAAAGGAATCCCATCTGGGGACTCAGCCAGCACAAGAGAGCGAGAGGCTTTGCCTCGAGTGTATGCAGCTGGCTTGAGCTTGATGGGCAGCAAGACTTGGGCCAGGCTTGTCAGATTCCAGGTACAGAAAACTTAAAAGGTAAAACTCCAGAGTGCAGAGGACAGAATTCACACCATCTCTACAAACTGGTCCCCACATGTCATGATGCCAGATGTAAGCACATGGGGATGCTAGAGACAACTGGAATAGATCGGGAGAAAAAGAAGCCAACAGCACTCGTGGGGTGTGATAATAGTGAGATTCTATCTGGTCCTTGCCCCCAGTTCCCAGCACAGAGCTCCTAAACCATGTCTCTTGTTATTCAGCATGCATCTCTGTTCATGTGAACTTATGTTACTATGACCTATGGCAAGCAAGGCTGGAGACCCTGAAAGGGCCAGATGGGGCTGGTGGAACCTCACCTACCCTACGCAGGTACGGGGTGGGGGAGGTAGAGATGCAGGCCCACAAAAACTCCTGGACAGCAAATGGAGGCAGACACAGAGTGAGGAACTTCTGGGCTGAGGTGCACACCTCCTGCCAGGAGGATGGTGACCACAACTCCATGAGGAGGAAGCTCCTGAGCTTCGGACGCTTTCGGATGTGGCTTCCCTCGGCTCACCATCTGCACCCTTCACAATGCCCTTTGTAAGTCAGCCAGTAACACAAGTCAAGTGCCTTCTCAAGTTTTGTGAGCTACGCGGGCACAGTCGAACCCAAGCAGCTGGCTGGTCAGAGTATGAGTGACTGGGACTTGTGCCTGGTGTCTGCAGTGAGCAGCCTGAGTGTCTCCTAGGACCAGCCGTGCACGTTATTGTGTTTAGTGCTTAGTAAAGAGTCCTGCAGAGTCACTTAGCAGGAGCTCCTCACCCTGCATGTGTGATCGCCTCCTCCGTGTCTGCTCCTTTCCTGGGACAGGTGGCACTGGCAGGACAGAGGTGGCCCTCACTGCCAGGGGGTTCACGGAGTTCGAATTAGGCAGAATTACCAGACACTAGCTGGGTCAAAGGGTTGCACAGTACAGGGAGAAACGTGCTGTGACTATGTGCCCTTTCTTCAGCAAGAGGGCCTTTTCTCTTGGAGGTAAGAACTGTTTTCTTTATATATAAGCCATATTTTCTATGCCCAAATGATTATCTTTTTCTCCCAAATATCCCAAATCAATAGCAGGGTTAATGTATTCAGACACAGCAGTTCTGTCCCTTTTCCTCATCAGTTCTTCCTCCCAGACTTCCAATCCCAGCCCGCTGGAGCTGAGCACCGCCTTCGGGATGCCCTGCCCTCCTCCTCTTTCTCCACTGATTGCTTTTTTCCCGAGACATATCTTTCTGAGAAAGTTCATAGTGTTTGGTTTTCTCTGAATGTCTTTGCCCTGCCCTTACTCCTGATTAATATTACGCCTGAGTGTAGAGCGCTAGTTGAAAGTCATCATCCCTCAGAACCCCAGAGGCCTCATGTCATTATCTTCCACCACTCAGTCTTGCTTTTAAGAATTTCAGGGCTGTTCTGATTCCTTTACGCGTTGTGTGCACCTGTGCTCCCCGACACCTGCCGCAAAAGACTGTTTTAGACATTTTCTCTTCTGGGGATCTGAAATGACATGGGACGCTTGCTGAAGAACACATTATCGTGGCCATTCTGCTCACTTTCATCTGGAAAGTGTGAGCCCTTTCAACTGTGGGGGATTTTTTAATATAATGTTTCTCTCTAATGTAATGGCTTTGATCATTTCCTCTCCACACAGTGTGTTCTTTCTGTGTGTGTGTGTGTGTCTCTGTCTCTCTCTGTGTCTATCTCTCTGTCTGTCTGTCTGTCTGTCTGTCGCTCTCTCTCCCTCCCTCCTTCCTGCCACTTTTCTTTCTCCATTCTCTTCACCAGCCTGAACCTCCTAAATGGGTCTTTATCTCCTCATCTTACCAGGCGCATGTTTTCTTGTCCACTTATTCCAAGTCTTGGAATCCTTCCTTAGCTTGATTCCCTCTTCTCATTAATATCCTATTTTTAATTTCTAAATTGTCTTTTCATAGTCCCTGGAGCTGTTAAGAGAGTGTTTTTGGTTTTGGTTTTTTTCTGCTGCTTCCTGCATGATCTGTGTTTCCTCTAGATTCTTTTATTTTCTATTTATTTGCATTTATCTGTCTTTCATATTGAAGATTTCCATCAAATATTTGTTCACATTAAAAATTCAGACGACAAAAGTTGCTTGTGAACTGTGTGCCTGGGGAGGGGGTAGGAAGGAGGTCTCTTGGGGCAAAGTGCCAGGTAGCAGTCATGTTTTCCTAGGCCGGATGGTCCTATCAGGGACCACAGGAGCAGGCAGAGGCCTCCCCTCCCCTTCTTCTCTGCTGTAGAGCAGGGAGAGCAGAGGGCATGCCACTATCCCATGTCCGTCTGTCTGTCTTCCCCCAGGCAGAGGCAGAAGCTCCCACTGCAAGGATGTGGGAGGAGCCACTCCTGTGAATACCTCAATGCTCCCACCCCATACCACACCCCAGTATTCTGTGGGATCACACACTTCCAGGTCCCAGGAGCCTCAGCAAACATTTCATTGTTTATGTGTGTCCCCCTGTGACACCCAAGCCCAAAGCACTTTCTGTCCCACTAAGTCACTAATGTCATCTTTTTTTTTCTATCTTGAAAAAAACTCATTGAATCTTCCTACCAGCTATTATCTTTCTTCACAGTTTCTTTTTTTCCTGTATTGATAATATTTTTATCTTTAGAGTTTTCTTTTTTTAGTTTTTTTTTTGGAACAGGGGATTGAACTCAGGCCCTTGCGTTTGCTGGGGAAGTGCTTATTCCACTGAGCCATCTCCCCAGCCCTCTTTAGACTTTTATAACAGAAAAAAAATTACTCTGTGGTCAAACTGCTATATTTTCTGACTTTCCATAGCATTAATGAAGTGTCTGCCACTTACTAACAGTGGAATTTTAGGGAAATCATTTACTATTCAGTTTCAGTTTCCTCACCCATGAAATTATGAAAACAATTGCTGTCTGTCACAGGCCACCATCTTCTGGTGATGAATTGAATAATTTATATTAAAATGTTTAGAATTCTAAGAGGAATCTAAGATAAATGATCACTTTACAAAAATCAACTCCTTCACAGTACAGAAATAATACACAACTCCAAGGTAAATTTAAGAAAATAATTTCACTCATAATAACATGAAAAAGAATGAATTGTAGGGATAAATTTAATCCTAAAAGTGCACCTTATACATTTAAAATGCAAAATAGTGTTGAATTAAATTAAAAAACAATCTAAGCAAATGAAAGGACATTCCATAGTCATAGATTGGAAAAGACTATGTTGTTAAGATGTTATCTTCCAAAACTGGTGTATGCACCAAGAGAACCCCTAAGAAGGCCTACTGGCTTTTTTCTGGAAATAAACAAGCTGATCCTAATATATGTGCAGAAATGTGAGGCGTTCACAATAGTTAAAGAGCAAAAGAGAAAAACAAAGTCAGAGGACAGACTTTCTGATTTCATGCTTTCCATGCAAAGCCATAGTTTCTGTGACCGGAGCTGGCCTGTGTAGGTTAACAGGACAGAAAGGGAGGCTGGAAACCAGCTTATTCAGGAACGCCAGCTGGGTTTTTGATGAGGGTGACCAGATGATTCAAGGAGGGAAGTGTGGTCTCTTCTGGTGCAGGCACAGCGGTAAGGGAAAAGTGTGACATCTTTCTCACATGGCAAAGACAATTAACTCAAAATAGACTATAGCCTTAAACATAAGAGGTGCAACTATACAATTCACAGAAAAAAATACAGAAGCCATTTTCTGAGTTTAGGTTAAATAATTGTTCTTGGCAGCTGAGGTCTGAATCTGAATAAACCATATGTATAGTGAAGATCTCTCGAGCTGTTTGGCCTCAGCTGTCTGGCCTCAACAAGGCTAGCTGCCCTTGAGCTCCCGCCTGCGTGTCTGACCTAACGTCACCATGACTATGAGGTAGATCTCTTGGAATATGCTGGGAAGCCTGGCGCGCCTCTGGCCTTCACGATCCTGAAGTGAAGAATGCTGCAGGAAAATATATGGATCTATAGAAAAGACCCCCCCGCTTTGCTGCCACCTGTCCACCTAATGCCTCATCAGTGTATTTGCTGAGTGTATTGATTTATGATCTTTTCTGTTCTTTGGCTATAAAACTGCACACCCCTTCTTCAGTGGTAGAATGTATCTTTGGGGGTAAGTTTGGATCCATAGTCTTCATGGACACTCAGATTTAATTCTGAGTAATCTTTTTGCTTGTTTTGTTTTTTGAGATAGGGTTTTCCTATATAGCCCAAATTGTCCTTAAACTCATGGTCCTCTTGCCTCAGCCTCCTAAGTGCTGGGATTTTATAGGCATAAACTTCTTTTTTATTTCCTTTAAACCAGGGTTACTATTTTACATTGACACTCAAAGCATGAACAACCAAATAATAATAATAAATGGCAAGTTGGCCTTCACCTAGACAGAAAACTTTTTTTTTTTTTTTTTGTCTTTTTGAGACAGGGTCTCACTATGCAGTTCAGGCTGGCCTTAAGCTCACTTTGTAGCTCAGGCTGGTCTCGAACTCACAACAATCCTCCTGCCTGAGCCTCCCAAGCGCTGGGATTACAGGCATGTACCAAAAACTTTAGTATTAGATACAATGATGAAAGTCAAGAGACAACCCCAGAAAGGAAGAATGTGTTTGCTGGTCTTGTCAAAGGGAATGTATCCAGAATACAAAAAGAGCCCTTACAACTCAATAAGAAGTTGCCAGTACAGGGCTGGCAAGATAGCTCAGCGGACTAAGCGCCTGCATAGAGACTAGGGTTTGATTCCCAGCACCACAGGCTCTGCCAGCCCCACCCCTGGGGGCGCTAAGCTGGCCACTGTGCTCAGGCGTAGTGGCACACACCTGCAGTCCTGGCGCTGGGGAAGCTGAAAACAGGAGGATCACTATGAGTCTGAGCTGCGTAGTGAGACCTTGTACCAAATACATAAGCTTTAAGAAAAAAATAAATAAGTAAAAAGGCAGATGGCCCAATAAAAATGAGGCTAAGGATCTGATTAGATAATTCCCCAAGAAAGGTATGGAAGTGGTCAGTAAGCACAAGAAAATGCCCTCAGCATCATCAGTCATCAGGGAAACATAAGCCAAACGCACAAAGCGTCCCTCCTCACCAGTGGGGTGGCTGTGGCCCGGCAAGCAGTGCTCATTTGGTCTTTGTCCTGGGTCTGTGTTACAGAGTTCCTACAATTCTGGCCACTTTCTGAGAACAGCAGGATCTTGTTCAGCAGCTGTCCCTTTCATCTATCCTGAGTGTGCTGGTGAGGTGACTATGGGGCCTCTAGGTAGTTCAGGGTGACAGCTGGTTGTGAAGGGGACCAAACAAGCGACTAGAGGGGTGAAACCATCAGATCCTAGCTCCAGGAAGATCAGCAGTCTAATGCATAATGCCTGCTTAATGAAAGTCATTAAGAACACCAAAACAAAGCAGTAAGAGAGCTGCAGGTTAGGGATCACGTCGTATGGATGGCATATGCCTGGGTCCCTTACTCCTATTTCATACCTCTTCCAAGTGGTTTCAACACATACCCTTCAAAATAAACTGCATCATAAGTGCAGCACTTTCCTGTGAGTCTTTCTAGGGTATTAAGCCTGAACCCCCACATTTGCAGTCCACCCATCACGAACTAACCTCTTAATCTATGAAGTCTGACACTGATTCTGGATACTCAGTGAAACAACTGAAGTGAATTGAATAGGAACACACTCAGGTAGTGTCAGAAAATGGGAGACTCGGTGTTTATTTGGGGTACCCAACAATTGGGGCAGTCAGAAAGACAGACAATAACAAGTGCTTAGTAACGATGTGGGAAATTGGGACTCTTTGGGAATGAAGAACAGTGCAGGCAGCTCCTCAGATGTTACATAGAGTTGCCATATGCATTTAGAAGACCAGAATGATAGGTATTCCAAGCATGGTAATACACTTTAGTATTACACATTGCTGTCCTCAGTGTAGGTGCTTAGTTCATAGATATCAGCATATATAGTTAGTCAGGGTGAGAATTCTACCAGTTAACTACTAGCTTCAAAACCTGATGGAAGCCGGGTGTGGTGGTGCATGCCTGTAATCCCAGCACTTGGGAGGCTCAGGCAGGAGGATTGTTGTGAGTTCGAGACCAGCCTGAGCTACAAAGTGAGCTTAAGGTCAGCCTGAACGGCATAGTGAGACCCTGTCTCAAAAAGATAAAAAAAAAAACCCTGATGGAGATTCTTAAAACCTTTGCCTTAGCCATCTTGTGTATACAAATGTATGGTTTTGCCCCTGTCATGTTTCCTAACTTTTCTCTTTGCTCTCTCTTCATTGTTCAATCCTTAAGTTCTTGCTTTCCATTTAACTGTGTTATACCTTTCAATTTTTATTTTCAGTTCTTATACTAGGGAGACTATATGATTTTACACGTATGGGTTTGGATTATTTCACTTTTATCTTCAAATTGCATCCATTTATATATGAAGGGTTTGAGTTTATTATTCTATATAGCTGAGTAATACTCCATTATAAATGCATACTGCTTCTAATGTCATATTAATTATTTCTATACTCTCCCTCAAGCAAATGTTTATTTAAAAAAAGGTAATAAGAGAAAAAAGTATTGAATGAAGAAAAGAGACAAGAAAAAGTCATAGGATTATCCTACTACAATGTTATATAGACTTCTAAATTTTTGTATAAAAATGTGTAATTGTTTTTTTTTTCATATTCTATAGGGATTTAAAGTTTAGAATATCAGGGATTGTTGGAAAATACCTGTTCCGTGTTATGTCTAAGGAGTATTCAGACAGATAGTGGTATTAAGCTCAACTGCCTATGTTATACGGTAACAGTATCATTAAGCTTTTCTTCTGGATAGTTAACAACTTAAGTTTGCAGACCAAAAAATTAGAGAAAAAGAAAGGCAACAAGGACAGCCAATATTCTGGCCCTTCAAGGTCAGTAAGGACTCAGGACATAAGAGACCCTGTACTGTAACGTTCTGTAACTCAGTGGTGTCATTCAAGGGGATTATGGGGCCGCAGAGGGAAGCGATCAACCATCCATAGGTTGGTTGAGACAACCAATGTCTCTCTCTAGGTGACTCACTAGGAGCACCTAGAGAGAGACATTCTCTCGGGCGTTCACAGAGAACAAACTGGTTAAGAAATGGCCGTGGCTCATCCACATGGCTGACACTGACAAAAGATCTACAAACTGCTGTACAGGGTTTCAGGGTAAATCCTGAGGGGATCTGACTGACCTTGTCAGATACAAAAGTTACATTTCTTGTTATATAGGTCTTGCTTTATCTTAGTCTTAACCATCCAGCAGAAAAGTACAAACACAAGGTATAAAAAGAAAAACCATATTAATATACTGAGCTGTAAAAGGAAAGTCAACAACTGCTGACACTGCCAGTCCTGTGGATAACCCACTACTATATGGACCCCTGGACTACATTGGGTTATTTTGCTGAATTCACGCATCTACAATATTTGAATGACAATAGAATCCCCTTCCCTGATAAAACAAAACAAAAACAGGAGATATAAATGAAGGACCATTTTGTAGTGAATATGTGTGTGTGTGTGTGTGTGTGTGTGTGTGTGTGTGTGGACAAAATGGGATAGATATACAGCTGCTTTCTTTTAGTTCAATGAGAAGAAAGATTTATACTAATAGACATGACTAATATCATGTCCTCATCTTGTACTCTAACTACTATGAAGATAACAATTACATGCAATGTATTAATTATTATAACTGTTCTACTAACCTGTTTTGGAGCTGTCTCATTGCTATTTCTTTCTCATTGAAATTAATAAAAAAATTTTTAAGAAAAGAGTTGCCATATGATCCAGCAGCTTTTCTCCAAGGCATATCCAAGAAAAAAGAAGAGCACATACCCACACAAACACTTATACATGAACGTCCACTGCAGCATTATTCACAATAATCAGACAGTGGAAACTGCCCAAGCCTTCAACTCATGAAAACTTCAACCCAGAAAAAAAATTTGAGAGGCATAAAGAGGATTATTAGGCAGAATTTTTGAAATATACACTGACTAAAGTGCGAGCTTTCATGGGAAAGGCACATCATGGTCTAGGACTAGGATTTGTATGTGAGTTGGGCAAGGGCCTCCAGTTGAGTGATTTGATCTAGGTGCGCATTCGCACCATTTGTCAGGCTTCCCATCTGGCAAAGTGGGTTAGAATGCAAGCCGTTCACCTGGGTGCAAAACTGAGCTGTGCCGCCCACTCCTGTTGCTGAGAACAAAGGCCTGAGGGAGGAAAGGCAATTTACAGGTGAAAAGCACAGGCCCAGAACCCAATTCACAGGCCTATTGTGTCCTAAACACCCTTTGAAAATAATTTTTGCTGTGCATTTCCTGGAAGAGAAAAAAGTTTTGGGTAATTCTTCTGTTTTAAGGCTGTAATTTTCCCTCAAAATTACTATCTAAGAATTATAAATGCTTAGTCTCTTTTTACCCCGCTTTAATTTTTGTATCCCACTTCAAACTCACGTACAATAGGATTTTGTTTATATGAAATGCCCCAGCTGGATGTGGTGATGCACACCTATAATTCCAGCACTCTAGGGAGCTGAGGCAGGAGGACCATGAGTTGCACACCAGCCTGAGCAACTTAGTGATTTAGAAAAGAAAGATGGAGGGGAGAGGGAGAAAGAGGGGGAAGCGGGAGGGAAGAGGGAGGGGAGGGAGAGTGACAGAGACTGAGACATAGAAGAAAGAGAGAGAAGGAGGGAGGGAGGGAGGAAGAAGAGAGAAAGAGAAAGAAAGAAGAAAGAAAGAAAGAAAGAAAGAAAGAAAGAAAGAAAGAAAGAAAGAAAGAAAGAAAGAAAGAAAGAAAGAAAGAAAGAAAGAAAGAAAGTTAGAAAAAGAAAGGGTCCAGAACAGGCAATTCTCTAGAAACCAAGAGCAAATTCATGGTTTCCCAGGACAGGATGCCAGTAGGGTGGGTGGTTAGAAGTAACTGCTAATAGATCCAGAGTTTCTTTCTGGTGGTGAAACAAATGTTCTAAAATTATATTGCAGCGGTGATTGCACAACTCTGGGAATATACTCAAAACCATTAACCGTGGAAAAACAAGTGAACTATTATGGTGTGTGAATTTATATTCACACCATAAAGCGGTTTGCAAACTTCAAAGTTAAATACACAAGTCAATTTTCCCCTGACATTATTATTGGTGAAAACAGAACATGAACATTAGGAATCAATTCCCTTGCTGTTCTGAGCAATGAATTAACAATTAAGTGACATATACACCTCAGAGGCTTCCCAGGGTGTCTGCTCAGGAATGCAGCCCCACAAATGAAACCAAGGATCCTCAGGAAATTGCTGCTGCAGACCTTTTTGAGGGCACAAGTCCTGGGGACAGTGTGGGCAAGGATAACGTTGCAGGGCATTTGGGCCTATAGCTACCACACAAGAACCTCTGGCTTGAGCCATCAGAACCATGGGGTGGGCAAAGCCATCATTTCCCACAATCCTTTGCAGTAATGGTTGGCAGGACCTGTGGTTTCTAAATCCACCTGGCAGCCAAGTACCTACTTGGTAATTAAAATGGATTAAGAGCCTGGAGGAGAAGAGGAATGGGCCCTGCCTTAGCACTCATCTACAACCCTGCAGGACATGCATGTAAGCAAAACCAGGAAGTGGCCCTTTTCTTCACCTTTCCGGGATACCCACAGGCCACATTTGGCTGGTGGTGGCAGTTGTGGTGGTGGTGGTGGTGGTGGTGGTGTGTGTGAGTGAACTGTATCACTTCACAAAAAATGAAACAAGACTGAATATAACTTGGCTTCAGTCTCTGTACAATGCTCTAGAAACATCCCTGATGTCATCAGAGGAGTCCAAGGATGGGTAGCATTCTATATATGTCACATTTGCTTTACTGATCCCCTCCAGCCAGGTCAGTTGGAATTAGGTTGGTTAAATTAAAAATCTCATCATTTTCCATGAAAGATGAGATTATTTTGCTGAGATATAGGACAATATGAAGCTACTCTTTAAATCCCCAAATTAGAATATATTAATGTGTACATCTTACACATATTAAACCTTAGTGCTAGGTGGGAACCCAACCATCAGTCTAAATTGTATACTTTTTGGAAATAGCTTCAGACCCAAGGTTAGTGCAGTCCAAACGCCACAGAGTTTTGCTGAAAGGAGATTGTTCACATAGTTTCCAGCACCTCCCTGGTAGATGGCCAGAAAGGACTGGGGGCTCCTAGGGCCTGAGGCTGTGCCTCCCCACAGAGTGGTTGTCTCACAGAGCAGGCTGCACAGTGAGAGACATACCTCAGGACAGGAACAATGATGTTTTGGAAACTGGTTTGGGCCAAGGCCCCCACACATATGAGAATAGGCAAACAGTCCCCTGGCTCACATCCCCTTGTCTTCAGCCATGGGCAAGAGCCTGATCCAGGACGATAATCAAGTGCTTTGGAAGCTCTAGATGTGGTGAGAGAGTGCATGTGTGCATGTGCGTGTGAGTGTGTGTGAGTGCGCATGTGAGTATGTGCGTGCGTGCGTGTGTGCGTGTGCACGTGTGTGTGTGTGAGTGTGTGAGTGTGTGCGTGTGAGTGTGTGTGAGAGTGTGTGTGTGTGTGTGTGTGTGTGTGTGTGTGTGTGTGAGCTCACTGGGCTATACCAATGCCAGTTAAGCAGAATTACTGAAACTGTTTTTAGTAAATCATCAACATAGTTTTTGGTTTGGTTTTTTTTTTTCAGTAACAGGAATTGAACTCATGACCTCACACTTGCGGGCAAGCAGTGTGCTGCTGAGCTACATCCCTGGCCCACTGGCTTTTGAATGAAGCAGCCTCAGCCTTTCCAACCTGACCACTGACACACATATGAAGCTAAAGTTTGAGCTCAGGGTCTTCCTCTGACTCCTCCTCCCCTAAGGATCAGATGAGAGTTGGTGGGTTTTGCCATGGAGCTGGGTCTTCCATTGGGACTGGATTCATCTTCCCAGGTACACAGGTGAAACTGAGCTTTTAGCTTCAGCTATCTGACACCAGTAAAGCTGAATGGAGCACAAATCTCACCTGCTCAAAGTACCTCTCAGAGCAACTTCTGAGTGGTGAGAAAGTCCAAGCAAGCTTTGTGGAGATCTGATTTTGACTGAAAGCAGTGTTTCCTTTTCCTAGAGTATCCCCACCCCAGAGCCCTTTACAGCTAATAATGCATGTATACATGCTTCTGATGTGGAGATCTACACTGCGTAGCTCCTCTGTGTCTGGTGCTGCACTCTGCACCTCCTCTTTATTGGCCATGCAGAGTCACAGAGAAACTGAAGAAGCTGATCTGCACCTTCTGACCCGCATGGATCTTTACCCACTCATCACATCTACTGGTCCTTTCTTTTCTTCCAAGAAGTCATATATTTGAAGTCTGGATCAGGGAACTGGACTCCATGGTACACTGAACCCTTGGCTCTGTCTGACACCCCCTGACGCTGAGCAGGACAGGACCTCTGGATTTCTGCTCTGCAAAATTCATACCAGACGCCTCATAAGAACAATTTCCTTCTCTCTCCTTTTAAACTCATCTCATCTTCCCCACAGTTTTTGTCTTGTATGGTAATGTCATTAAACTCCATCAACTTCCAAGAAAGACCTTCTTGCTTCTTGCTCTGACTTTGTGTCTCAGGGAAATTGAACAAAATTCAACTAAAATGAGCAAACAAGTTAATGAGGTAGAGTGGCAGAAATCTTAAAAATGTGATTTTCTCATTTGTGGTCAGAATTGTGCCTTTATTGATCTTATAAAACAAATGCTGGATCATTATTAAGCACTCAAGCAATGAAGAAAAGTAGAAATAAAATAACAACTCACTCAAAATTCTGGTACCCAGAAATAATCAGTGTTAGCATCTGGAGACAAACCTTCAACGACTCTTGGCCTGCGGTGTGGGTGAAATGAAGTTTAGATAGCTGATCCTACAGATAGGATTTAAGCGCCTTCAGTGGCTCAGGAGTCAGAAGGCTTGGTCCTTGGGCAGCACTATAGGGAGGTGGCAGAACCTTTAGGAGGTCACCAGGTGGATGCCCTTGGGTCACTAGAATTGTGCCCCGCCTTGCAGGAGACTGTGGGGTTCCCAACACCTTCCTCCCTCTCTTTTGTTTCCTAGCTAGGATATGAGCATTTGTCCTCTGCCATACACACCACCACGGTGTATGCCACAGGCTCAGAGCAACGGAACTGACCAACCATGGATGGAACCCCACGAAACCCTGAGTGAAAAGAAACCTTTTCTCTTTAAAGTTGATTATGTCAGGTATGCATTATAGTAACCAAAAGCTGCTGACATAGAGGGATAAATGGACATGTGGATCCATGATTAGAAAATGTTGCTCCCAAGTTGTTAGTTCTTTGTTCTATTACATTGAGAAGAAAGACTAAAAAAATGACAACAAAATTGGAATCAGTTTTTCAAACTGTGTGTTTTTCTCAATATCCAGGTGTTATTAATGACCTGTGTTAGGACTCAAAGAATGGACATTTGTAAGTATTCCTCCAATGGCCCATCCTAATCTCAACTCTATGGTACTGGGGATTGAATTCAGGACCTTGTGTTTGCCAAGCACAAGCTTATGCTGTTGGTCTATATTCCTGACCCCTAGTTCTACTCTTAGGAACTCGGTATCTCTGTTCTCCTGTTGAGTTCTGACCACACTGCTTGGATAATCTCGGCTCAGCAGAGATCATCTGCCTCCTCTGGGCCATGGATGTGGGCTGGTTCTCTACCGTGGCTCTTCCATTCCCGCCTGCTTGCCTTCTCCTTGCATTTCAGCACCAAAAATCTCTTACCTTGCACTGAGTTCAGTGTTTGTGAATGCCACCTGCTGTTTCTGCACTTTGGAGACAGTGGCGATGGTATTCTCAAGTAGCTTGTTCTCAGAACTGTGGGACTCTTACTTCATTCCCTCTTGCTGCTTTTTTTTAAAAAAGAATTTGTATTCATGTTAACTTTTCCTATAGTTCAAACTACATGCTTCTAGTTTAAGGCTGCACTTTCTCCCAGAATGGATTCTTCTGCATTTTGAATGTGATATGATATTCATCTTATCACTATGCGTGCCAGGGGCAGGGAGTTTGCACAGTTGCCAGGACAATTCTTTATAACTTATTTATACTTAACATGCAGAATTCTGTCCAAACCTTCTATTTTCTTCACACACACACACACACACACACACACACACACACACACACACACACGGTGACTCTTCCTTTATATGTGCCCCACATACAGGAGCCTGTCATGCCCCCTTACACGCACACACTGGCCTCTGTGCTCCACCCCCTCCTCTGGGCCATGGATGTGGGGAGGGAGAGGTGCTTCTGGAGTCTGAACTCTGCTCTCCTGCTCTGAGACTCACATCTTCCAGTTCCCTTGCATGCCCATGCTTTTCTCTTCCATAGCCCAATTCATGGAGGAGAGTATAGGATTGTGGACAGGTACCCAAGACCTTTCCAGCATTATGTTCATGTATTTAACATTTAAGGAGAATTTACTGTGAGTAAAGACCCATATAGACATGGGGCAGGTTCTCCTCTCTGTTCCTTCAGTGCCTACTCCTTCCTTTTCCTCATTCCAAGAACCAAGAACTCCCATAGTTGGAAGACCTGTGACCCTCCTGACGCCATAGCCAGATGGGCCATGCCAGCATCCCAGCAGCCTGAGCAGGGGCATGAACACCAGGACAGCCTGCAGCCAGAAGTTCCCCATAGTCCCATACAAAATGTTACTTGACAGAAATCACCAGGTTGCCATGTGACGGCTTGTGATGTCCTTCCATGTGCCATCCTCTTCCTGCACGATGCCAAGCCTGCTGTGACTGGGAGCCCCAGTCTTCCAGAGCTCTGCTGTGGAGACCAGGGAATGGCAGCTGTGGCTACTACCTGAGTCCCTTCCATTATGTTCTCTGAGTGACATGTGCAAGGCTTAATGCCTTGCATTACATCCTCCCAGGGACCAGGGATACAGATCATGAAGTCCTGAATTAGATTTCCAAGTCCAAAAACAAGTCTTTACATGCTCCAGGTTAGGAATATGACCGCAGAGAACAACTACAATGTGCAAATGTGGTTGCAGATCTTCTCTTTGACTGTGAACACAGAATAAAGTATATTATCAGAAGGAACACATTGCTTTCTCTCTGTCTCTGTCTTTTTGTCTCTGTCTCTCTTTGTCTCATATACAGCCTTGCCATATGGTTTGGGCTAGCCTTGAACTCATTATATAGTCCAGGCTGGCCTTAAACTCACAACAATTCTCCCCCAAAGGCATGATTAAAACACCTGGCTAGAAACACATTTTTATTTCATATGTAAATTTGAATTCACATATTATCTTTTTCTAAAATTTATTTTTTTTAATGTATTCAGTACATGGTCTATAGGGTCTCACAATACAGATCAGACTCATAGTGATCCTCCTGTTTTCAGCCTCCCAAGTGCTGGGATTACAGGTACGCACCAGCACACCTAGTCTCAGCACGCTGCAGGGGTGGGGCCAGCACAGCACACCAGGGATAAAACCCCAGCCATTGTGTTCTGCCTAAACAGGTGTTTTAATCAGCTGAGCTATCTGGCTGACCCTAACACATCATCTATTGATGAGGATCGCTCATATGTCAAAGTTCAGTATGTACATGGCCAATGCTGAAGACAGTACTTGGACTAACAGCATGTAAAGCCCACAGCTAGTGAATGTATACAGAATTAAGCTGTTTCTGTGTACTTATTTCTTCAACTAGTCTGCTTCTATGTCATCTTTCTGCCTTACTCCTGAGATCAAGTGATGATGATTGTATGCTGAAATCTATATAGTTTCTTTTAAGATTAATATAGCGACTATAGCAATACAAAGCTCACAGTAGTGTCCCGTCCAGCGGGTCAGTCAACGAGGGTCACCTGAGAGAGGAGTGGGGCATGGAGGAGGGGACAAGGGACAGGAGATGCGAGAAATGGAGACAAGACAGGATTCTGATCAAGTCTCATTTATTCAAGGAAGCGACACAGCTTTTATAGCAGGGGGAGAGGAAGTCAGCGTCACCGATGACGTGGGCATACTAAGACAATCTTATAGGCTAGAGGCACTCATGTGATCCGCTGGGGGAGTATGCGGCAGGAAGTCATGACGTGGCAGCTTTGCAGGAAGAAAATGGAGGCTCCGTGGCTATCGTGCCCCCCACAGGTCCCCCTTTACATATATATATATATATATGCTTCTGTAGATGGCTGATTCCCTTGAGGGGGCAGTGCCCATCTTAGGTTGAGGCGTCTTCTAAACGGATCCGACTCAAACCCTACCAGGCAGGGCAGCAAATGGCCCAGCTCCTGTCTTAAGTGGCAGTTGGTGTCTCATATATGCCTTTCATTACCCATCTCTGGCTAGCCTGTCCATCTCACCAAGAGTGGGAGAACTAGGAGGTTTCCAGACCCAGTTCGTCATAAGCTGGGTGGACTCCAATAGAACACTCCCTGTCAGCCATCTAAGCCTATGGTAATGGACCTGAATAGGTTTCATTAAAGCTGAGTCCAACTGCTGCCAAATGAAAGTCATTAATCTATTGAAAATACATGGACCAATTGAAACCAAAAGTAGGAGAGTAATCAGGGGTCCCAAGATTGGAAGAATATATGGTAGGATCCCATTCCAAGCTCCCCAAAACAGACTATCGCTCAACTCCTGTTTCTTCTAAGTAAATCCTCCTGCAGTTTCTTAATCCTGTCATGGACAATGCCAGACTTATTTCTATAAAAGTAACATTTTTCTTGAAGCGTGAGGCAGATTCTCCCTTTGTTGACTGTAAGGAGATCGAGCCCTCGCCTATTTTGGAGGACCACCTCTGCCAAAGAGTCAACTTGGTCTTGTAGGTCCTGGGTGGAATGAGATAAAGACTGAACATCGTTAATCAGCTGATTGGATAATTCGGTATAGGAGTGCACTGCTACCCCTAATCCTGTCCCTCCCATACCTATAGCTCCAGTGATGCCCATACCCACCAGAAGTGGGATTAATTGTACCACCCATTTGGAGCAGTCTAGCACATATTCAAAGCTGGAGATTGATATTGGTTTATCCCCAGGAATGATAACAATATCAGAGCAAGGTAGCCATAGTGCAGAGACCAGTCCAATTTACAGGGAGGAAGGTATATGTTAAGTTACCTCCACATACAAATACCTGGCCAGGAGGGGAGGAAAGGAAGGAGGATATATTAAGAAGGTTATCACAGGTGCCAAAAGTGATGAAGCCAAGATCAAGGGACTTGTTCTTATGGCCCAGACCCCGGACACATGTGAAATTAGCTAGTGTTGTAGGTTGGACTCTAAAAGGTTTGGCATAGCCAATAGTTTTGGGCTAACTGGGGGTTGGAGTGCTTGATGGGTAGCTGTGAGAATATCTAAAGTTTGAGTATCTATATCAGTTCTGCACGATTTGGGGAGTGCTAAGGGATGAATATATGCACTATTTGTGTAAATATTAAGGGAGCGATTTGGAAAAGCTGAAAAGACCACTCCAATGGCTATTAATTTAGTTATTTGGGCTGATGGACTGCCCATCTGAAATGTAATCGTCTGATCTTGAAAAACATAAGCAGCTATTCCTGATGAGGAGCCATTAGTAAAGACTGATAATGCATTTCCTAGAAGTTTTTAAGATGTATTTTTAGGAAAGACAAAATCATGGTGATTTGCAAAATCAATAAGTTTATCAGGGGGATATGATTATCAATGTTTCTCTCATAGGAGGCCAAGGCAACAGGCCAACATTCCCCTTCGTTTCTTGCCCTTTGTGTTTCTGTTACAGGAAATGCCCAGTCAGCGGCCATCTTGTGCTTAGGATTTGGCCCAGAAGAAGGGGGAAGTAAAATGGCGGATGCCTCGTGGTCAGCCCTCTTACTGCGAATTACTACAAGTTTTTGGGCAAGGTCAAAACACTGTTTCTCTAATTGAATCTGTTTCTGGAGGTCTCTAACTTTATTTTCTAACCCCTTAATCACATTAGAAGATGCCCCTTTTTCCTTTAAGTTCTGAGAGGGTGGAATCTGTGGCAATAGTGGGCGGTATTTAGCGGCCTCATCGCCCAGGGTTTTCCAATCTATGGCTTCCTCCTCAGAGCCACCATTATTAAATGTCAGATTCTGAAGGGCAAACAAATCAGGGCACACGCTGGGAACCTCGGGGGCAGTGAGCAGCTGGGAAGTCACAGCCTCTTTGTCAGGAGGAGCAAGACAGCCGACTCCTCCGGGTCCTCCTCAAAGGAGAGAGTCAGAATCTGCCTGGGAGGGACCGGCGTGTTTTTTGCTGATAATTGAAGGACTTATTTCCCCTCTGAAACAACCTGTTTAATCAGGGGATCCCAGTGCCTTTGCTGGAGAATCTCATTAGTAAAATTCCAATAGGAAAAGGCAGTTACAGGGACCTTTTCCGGTCCGAAGACCCTCTAGTAACCTTGTCGGGCGCCTCCCACCCGCCGCCATAATATTCACATAATTGTTTTGCTTTAACCTTTACTCCTCGCGCCTTTAATACTTTGCTTAAACTGTCGCCAAAAATCTCATGTTCACTTAATACCTGTCCCATTGTCTGAGGGAGGGGGAAAAAGGGTTCCATCCACTTCCCGAGGTTCAGACGTTGCAGCAGGCACCTGCGGCGCGGGCCTCTTTCACTTTCACTCGAGCGCCCACTCGGACGGTTCCGTCGCTGAGTCCTCCATACCAGTTGCCCCACGCTGGGCGCCACTTGTCCCGCCCAGCGGGTCAGTCAACAGGGTCACCTGGGAGAGGAGCGGGGAATGGAGGAGGGGACAAGGGACAGGAGACATGAGAAATGGAGACAAGACAGGATTCTGATCAAGTCTCGTTTATTCAAGGAAGTGACCCGGCTTTTATAGCACGGGGAGAGGAAGCCAGCGTCACTGATGACACAGGCATACTAAGACAATCTTATAGGCTAGAGGCACTCATGTGATCCGCTGGGGGAGTATGCGGCAGGGAGTCCTGATGTGGCAGCTTTGCAGGAAGTGAAACCTATTTGCATAAGAAAATGGAGGTTCCGGGGCTGTCGAGCCCCACACACAGTAGAAGCTAACTTATTTGCCAGTTCCACTTTGTAGTATAAAGAGTTTGTAAATATGTGGGGACAAATAAGGACAGGGAGAACAGGTGTGGACTGGATTACAGCTTTTCCTGGCCTCTCCACAACAGATTTCACCTTCATGCTAATGAACCAGAATCTTAGGCCCTTCACTTACAATGTATTCAGATAAGAATACCCTAGCAAAATTTACAAAAGCATTGCATTTTAGCCAAGATTAAAATAACTGTGCCCTTATAGTTTGTCTTTTGCCTCTTTTGCCATGCTCATTGGTGTTGGTTAGCAGCTGACACACTAGAAATGCATATAGTTTAGGTCAAATGAATGCACACATGCAATTTTCAGGCACTATGCATCATTAATATATTGATAGCTATCCTGGTATGAGGAAGCTTCTAGGAATATGAACTTTCATGACAAATCACCTGGCATTGACAGTAATGCAGAGGACCAGAGGATTAAGAGATATTTGTGGAGGAAAAAATTACCTTAGGCAACCCATCACTAGAAAATCCAGACTTCCAGTTTTCATATGAAGGAAAATGTGACATCCATACTAAAATTCCACATCACCTTTAATGTGTTGCAGCGTGAAAAGAAAATCTTTCAGCAATCAATAATAATAAGGAATTGAGCTGGGCATGGTGGCACAGGCCTGTAATCCCAGCACTCAGGAGGCTGGGCAGAAGGATTGTTGTGAGTTCGAGACCAGCCTGAGCTACAATGTGAGTTTAAGGCCAGCCTGAACTGCATAGTGAGATCCTGTCTCAAAAAGACAAATAAATAAATAAATAAATAAATAAATAAAAAGGAATTATATTCTTGTTTGTAGATTTGCATGAAAGACTTGCCTTTTATTCTCTCTATAGACAATTACGTAGCAATATCACTGTATTATTACAAGGTGAAGAATATTTAGTCGCAAAACATAAAATATGTATTAGGTTGTTAAGTAAAAATATATTGCACTGTTTTCTGAAAGGAAAAATATAACCTCTTCACCAGCTTCTGAAAGCTCATGGGCCTAATAGGAAGATGTGGGGAGCTGCCAGGCTGAGGCCATGGTGGTGGCATAGACGCTCAGGCGTCAGGCTGAGGTGGCCCTGGCCACCAGGACGCATGGGAGATGCCAGGCTGTTGATCACTGCTGGACAGCTGCCACTTGTCCAGGCTCAAGGGTGGCTTTAAACAGGCTGCTCTCAAGTATGTGAGGCAATGTTCCTGTGACACTGGAACACAGCATGCAGTCCCCATGTCTGTCAGTGGCTTGCGGAGCCCTCTGCAGGGCTGTCATCTGGGATCATAGGGCAGGGCACAGCTCTGACCTCACGGGAACTGTGCTGGAAACAGAAGATGAATGTGCAAGGTCAGGGTCTTCTGAGCCCCTGTGGGTCCCAGCACAACAGCTGTGGGCGGCCTGGTTTGCTGAGGAAGGCGCCACCCAGTTCCCACTCCCCTGCCAGACACTGCTCTGGCCAGTTCTGTGTGCGCTGGCATTGGTCTCCATGGCCAGGGGCCCAGAAGTTGGCTAGGGACACAGTTGCTTTAAGCAAGGGAACAGAGTTTGGCTCTCCTGAAAGCAAGAAAATGGACAAAACTTTCCCCTGGCAAACTCCTGATGTGTTCCTAGAAACAGGTTCTAGGACTGTGAAAGAGAAGGAGCTGCCGCCTCACGGCCGGCCGCAGTCCTCACAGCACAGCGGGGTGACACCGAGAGCAAGGAGCTCCTCCTGCTGGCAAGGTGCTTCAGCCCAGCCCTCTGGCTTTCCACGAAAGTGTAATAGCGCACGCCCTTGCGCTTGTGTGTGTGTGTGTGTGTGTGTGTGTGTGTGTGTGTGTGTGTGTTGTTGTTGTTGTTGTTGGATTCTGTTGGTCTCTTGGTGTAACTCAGGCAGAAATGGTGGCAGGAATGAAGACAGACAAGAGGACAAGAGCTGGGTCAGGAGGTAGCCCCTTGCCTGATTAGCAAGGATCCCCTCTCCCAATAACAATAGGGTTATTTATTTATACTTTGTAAAGTTCATATCACATGACACAAGGTCGCTTAGGGATTAATAGCTGACAATAGCCAGCAGGATGCTTTTCTCAGGACTGAGGTAGCTTGACCGCTTTAGGCACTGAGGCCTAGTCCTGCTCTCACACATGTGACCCATTTCCAGCCTCAGCAGCTCCCAACAGTATGCATAAAGCTGTGTTAACTAATATACAAGTGGTGATTGTCAGACTGACGTAAAGAAAGAAAACCGAAGCGCATAAGTTGAGCTGGCACAGTGGGTAGTGATAGTCAATAGGCTTCTCCAACTTTCAAGTGCTGAAACAGCCTACAAATATGAAAGGGGCTGGGGAGATGGCTCAGTGGAATAAGCATTTCCCTGGCAAGCACAAGAGCCTGAGTTCAATCCCTGATTCTGCTAAGAAAAAAAAAAAAAAATTAAAAAAAAAAAAAAATATATATATATGAAGGCCCTCTGTGACAAACAAGCCCCACCCTGGAGCCACTGACAAAAGCTTCCAACACATAGCTTCTTCCCTCTGCCACTGACAGTGGTAATATCTTGCAAAATATCATTTTTAGCAACAAATAGGGTGGGGAGGAGGAGAATGCAGTATTTGTTCGACTGCATGTGAGCTTAGGGGGCTGCAGCTGCCCTGGGAGGTGAGCTCTGGGCATCTGAGGCTGCAGGCAGTAAGGACAGATGGTCATGCTGTGCCCAGAGGCTCAGGGTGCAGAGCAAGAGGATCTTGTTTTTAGACAGTTTTGCTAAAAACATACCTTCTTTTCTTTATGTTTATTGTCACATGTTCCTCTCACACAATACCATTCCAATCCCAGCAGAAGTCTCTCCACAAAAAATTTACTGCCCTGTAACAGACCTACCCCGCTTGCTCAGTGTACACTCCCACAATCCCTGACTTTTTCAGAGCTCTGCTTTAGAGCAGAACCTATGTTCTGAACCTCTTTGTAACTCCTAAAACCCCAATACAATTTATTCACTTTTTTTTTTTTTTTTTTTTTTTGTGGCTGGCTCAGCCTATCCTGGGGCGGGGCTGGCATGGCATGTGGTGCCATCATAGCATGCTGGCTAGGGATTGAACCACTGTCCCTGTACACTTGGCTAAGCTTGTCTAAGCAGGCACTTTAGACCGCTGAGCCATCTCGCCAGCCTTGTGAACTTTTGAGTGTGCATTGATCTTCCCGGGAGTTCTAACCTTGGTATAAGAGGAAGAGAGTGATTGCTAGAATCCTGCCACGGCCAAGAGTAGGTGGGTGTCTACATCACTCTTGGCTTGAGGATGACAGACAGCTTGAGGGCACTGACAGCATTCTGAATCCACACACCCAGTATCTCTGAGGAGGTACTGTGCCCTCTGACACCCAGGATCCTTGGGGAACAGGAGAGGGAGAGGCAAAGAGTGAAACGCTTGGTGTGGAAGATGCACATCAGATTCTTGGCAGAGGAGCTTGGGCATGGGTGGGATCCCATGAGAGGGTGGGGCCTCAGTTGGGGAACTGTCTATTGCACTCAGGCTTAAATACTGT
The DNA here is from genome assembly GCA_004027165.1 of Ctenomys sociabilis. Classification (NCBI taxonomy): domain Eukaryota; kingdom Metazoa; phylum Chordata; class Mammalia; order Rodentia; family Ctenomyidae; genus Ctenomys; species Ctenomys sociabilis. The sequence goes on along the minus strand of PVKA01007821.1, from coordinate 42,309 downwards.
TAAACATACACTTCTTCATGTCACTGTGAAATATTCCCCACTTCTTCATTTTCACACAGTATTCTGATCCAAATTTTATTTTGTTTTAATCTTTATTTATTTATTAATTTATTTATTTGGTACATAGTCTCACTATGCAGTTCAGACTCGTAGTAATCCTCCTGTCTCAGCCTCCCTAGTGCTGTGATTATAGGTATGCAACACCATGGTTGGTTTTCTTGGCCAGCATGCCATGCCTGGGGTTTCCAGGCCCATGCAGGGGATTAAAGCTGGATCCTTACTTGCCAGGCAGGCTCGTAGACCACTGAGCCATCTCCTCAGTCCCCTAATTTTATTTCTATTTATTTTATTTTGTTTTTTTGAGATAGGTTCTTACTATGTAGATTAGCTAACCCAGAACTCACTATGTAGCCCTGATTAGCCTCAAACTCATTATGATCTTGCTGCTTCGGCCTCTTGAGCACTGGGATCACCATGCCTGGCCCAACCTTAATTTTAAAGAATTATTGACCCAGGTGTGGTGGCACAGGCCTGTAATCCTAGCTACTTGAGTGGCTAAGGCGGGAGTATTAGAAGTTTAAGTCCAGCCAAGGCAACTTAACAAGACCTTGTCTCAAAATTTAAAAAGGATTGGGGGCATAACTCAGGACAAGAACCCTGGTTCCAATCCCTAGTAACACACACACACACACACACACACGCACACAATTAAATGTGGCTGTCTCCCTCAGCCAGTGCCACCGCTGCCATTGCTGCTAGTGGCCCAGCTTTGCTCCAAGGGCCTCTACTGCCTTCCTCGCAGAGCACTGCCCTGCAGGCCACCATGGCGAACACTGCCAACTCAAAGCCGTATGTTATTCTGGGTGTCCCGCCTGGCGCCAGTGAAAACGAGCTGAAGAAGGCATATAGGAAGTTAGCCAAGGACTATCATCCTGATAAGAATCCAAACGCTAGAGATGAATTTAAATAAGTTTTGCATATGAAACACTATCAAATTCAGAAAAGTGTGAATTATATGGCAGATATGGAGAGCAAGGTCTTCAGAAAGGCAGCGGCGGAGGTGGGGGCACGAATGATATAATCTCTCACATTTTTGGTGGAGGCTTATTCGGCTTCATGGGCAATCAGAGTAGAAGTCAAGATGGCAGAAGAGGAGAGGACTAATTCATCCACTCAAAGCACACTTAGAAGATCTGTATAATGGCAAAACAACCAACTACAACTTAGCAAGAATGTACTCTATAGTGCATGCAGTGGTTGAGGCGCAAATCTGAACCTGTCCAGAAGCACAGCGCTGGTCCAGTCAGGTGTACGCATCATGATCTGGCTCCGGGAATGGCACAGCAGACGCAGTCTGTGTGTTCTGATTGTAATGGAGGAGAGGTGATTAGTGAAAAGGATCGCTGGAAAAAATGTGAAGGGAAGAAGGTGATTAAAGAAGTCAAGATTTGTAAAGTTCATGGAGACAAAGGCATGGAACATGGACAGAGAATTACGTTTCCTGGGAAGGCAGTCCAGGCCCCAGGAGTGGAACCAGGAGATGTTGTTCTTTTGCTGCAGGAGAAAGAGCATGAGGTATTCCAGAGAGATGGAAATGATTTGCATGTGACATATAAGATAGGACTTGTTGAAGCTCCATGTGGGTTTCAGCTCACTTTCAAGCACCTCGATTCACATCAGATTATGGTGAAGTACCCCCAGGCAAAGTAACTGAACTTGTGTTTGTGTAGTCCGAGGATCGTAATTGCTTTGAAAAAGATGATCTTTACATAAAGTTTGATATGCAGTTTCCAGAAAACAACTGGATCAACCCTGATAAGCTTTCTGAACTAGAAGATCTTCTTCCGTCTAGACCAGAAGTTCCTAACATAACTGGAGAAACTGAGGAGGTAGAGCTCCAGGCTCAGGAGGTGGTCAGAGGCGGGAAGCCTATAACGATAGCTCTGATGAGGAAAGCAGCAGCCAGCCTGGGCCTAGAGGGCCGTGTGCGCATCAGTAAACCCTGCAGACAAATTGCACAGGTGGATTTTCTTTAAACATTTGCCAGATTTGTTCTCAGTGATCCAGCTGGAGTGTGCTCAATGCAGCTGAACTGATGGACATCCGTTGGTCTCTGTAACTTTTAAAATTGGTGTAGTATCTCACAGAGTGTATAATTTAAACTAACCACAAAGCTTTACATCTTCCTTTTGACTGTTCTGTAGCAGAATAAAGCACTTGAAAGAAAACAAGGCTGCCTTTCACACTGGGTTGTAAGTTTCAGTCCTGGTATCTATGCTTTTTATCATTTTTGTGTAGATTTTATGTTTCTTATTTTAAATTCAAACTCTACTCTGTAAAGTTTGTACCATTTGCCCTGAAGCTTTGTGTTTGGCTGCAGCTGCATAAACTGCTCCAAATAGAATAAAGGATCTCATAGGCTGTATCTATCATTTAGATGCATGGAAAAATGAGCTTTGCACACAGTGGGTTTGGAGCTCACTGGGAACAATAGGAAAACTGCATTAGCAGTGATTTGGTTTTTTGATGTTTTTTTTTTAAACCATCTTGTGAAAGGTATCCAAACTTGAAAATAAAAAGCAATAGGTGTTAAAAAAAAAAATTTAAAGGGCCAGCCAGATAGCTCAGCAGACTAAAGCACCTGCTTGGCAGAGCACAGTGGCCACAGTTCGATCGCTAGTGTGCCATGTTGGCCCTGCCCCCAAGGCTCACTGAGTTAGGCAACTGAGACTGGGTGTGGTGGCGCAAGTCTGTGATCCCAGTGCTTGGCTGAAAACAAGAGGATCACTATGAGTCCTATCTGTGTAGTGAGACCCTGTAGGCCCTGTAGACCCTGTACTAATACAGAAAAAAAAAAAAAATAGGGGGCTTGCAGGTTAGCTCAGTTGTTTAAGCGCCTGCTCCAGCAAACCCAATAAGGAGCAGGGAGCACAGTTTAATCTCCAGCTCCACAGGCCTTACCAGACTTGCCTTAAGGCAGCCTGAGCCATCCAAAAAAAAAAAAAAAAAAAAGAAAGAAAGAAAGAAAAAGTCCTTGAAGGCTGGCCAGATTAAAGTGCCTTCAAGCAGGCGCATGGGCCAGGGATTTGATCCTCAGGCCTGCTGTGCCGACCCCACCCCAGTGGAGTCCAGTGGAGATAGACACATTGTTGGCTTCTCAACAGTGAAAAACATCTGGGCCTCTTTGGGAAGAGGTAACCTCAAATGCAAAGGTATTGTTAATTCTCCAGAAATTAAGTTTGCTTTGCAATTTTATCAGAGAGACTATTCATTGGCATCAAAACCCAATTTCCCCATGACTTGTGCCTCCAGGTATTAAACCAAAATAGATGAGACTCTGTGTTTAGGCAAGGCTTCCACAGCTAATCTTCTGTCATTCTAAAAGTAATTTACTCTCAAGTGGATGTAACTACATATATTTTTGGATAGGAATTTAAATTGTCAAATTCTCTTCCCATGTTAGTTGCTCAAAAGCTGTTCATTTATAATTCCAGGCTGTGGTCTTTACTTTGATGACCATATGCCACAAATTTCCCCAATATCCTGCCCATTGTCCATATAAACTTGCCTAGGAGTACAGAAAATTTTGAAATTATTTTATCCAGGTCTTGAGCTGTAAATTATTTTAAAACCCTCTCCCTGCCAAAAAAAAAAAAAAAAAGCCCTACAACTCCCCTTTCCCAAAAAATCTCCCAGGAATTATGCTTGTCACTCAGGCAGCTTAAAGGCATCTTCTTTATAAAAAATCAAAAGCTGGTCTCTGGCAGGGCCCTCAAGGTCCCCACCAGGAGAAATCCATGTGGTGTTATTGAGAGGAGAAATGCTGTTCTGCTTCTTGTCCCCTATAGGACAAATATGAAACATTTGGGGTTCATATCAGGACCAGCTTTAATCACCATTAAACAAACCAACAACGAAAGCTCTTTGGGGCCTGGGGAGACAGCTTAGTAGAATAAGTGCTTGTCTGGCAAGTGCAAGGACTTGAGTTCAATCCCCAGTTCAAAAAAAAAGAAAGAAAGATGAAAGAAAGAAAGAAAGAAAGAAAGAAAGAAAGAAAGAAAGAAAGAAAGAAAGAAAGAAAGAAAGAAAGAAAGAAAGAAAGAAAGAGAAAGCTCCCTGGCACCATGCATCTCCAGCACCCTCCTCCTCAGAAATGTTCTCTCTTTCTCTTCAAAACATTTTACAAAATGCAGGCTTCCCAAATCCTCTATTTCCTGGACACTCCCAGGAAATGTTTGAATTCTATCCAATCAGACTTTTGCCCACAGCATTGGTTTCTGCCTGCAGCTCACTGTACCAATGGCCGCCATGCCCAATAATGTCTGAGCTCCTCTGATGCATGCCACCTCTCCCTGCCTCTTCCTGAAACCTCATGTCCTGTACCGAGCAGCTCCTCTTATCTTCAGGATCCCACATACTATGGATATAAGCAGGCATCCCTATTCCAAACTCCTGAAATCCAAAATGCTCCACCATACAAAATATTTTTCTTGCTATATCATGGCACAAATGGAAAACTCTCTGCCTGACCTCACATCACCAGTGATAGTCGAGATCACAGGTACACTAAAAATACTGCACAAAACTGCTATGAGTGTCCGAAACATAAATGAACTTAATATTTAGACTTGAGTCCCCTCCCCAAGGTATCTATATCTATATCCATATCCATAGGCATAACCATACCTCTACCAATACCCCTACCTACCCATTACTCATATCCATATCCATGTCTATATCCACATTCCAAAATCTGAATCCACAACATTCCTAGTTCTGTGTGTTTCAGACAAGAATGCTCAGCCTGTATTTTATGTCTCCCTGCCAGAAATGTCATCTCCAATATAATCTCCTTGCCCCCTTCACTTCTTACCCGATCAGTCTTTGAGTAACTTAATTCTTACCTTTGTCCACAGCCAACCCCTTTGTCTGACATCTCTAACCAATACCATTTTCTCTCTCCGTTCTACACAATCTCCTCTTTCTTAATTGCCTGGATCAACTTTGTGACTTCACACTTAGGGCATTCAACATGGTCCCAGGGCACACCAGGAGCTTCTTCTAGAACAAGGTGAAGACAGGATCCTCCCCTAGCAACCAAGGAGGATGGCTAAGGGTGGCCAGACTCATGGACAGGCCTCTCTCAGGGATCCTCTAACATCGACATTGCACAGAAAACACAAGCCTGTTGCCCAGAAAGCCCTGAAATGGCACATCAGGTACAGTCCATCTGGGTTAGGAAGTAGGGACAGTCATTTCAATAAATCAGAAGACATCAGAAACATAACACAGCTTGGAGGAAGGGACCAGCAGAAAGGCCTCCAGAGGGTGCAACAAGGTTGCGGACTTTATGTTCATGGAGGGAGCTGCTCAGAGTCTGCAAGCTCTGAGGCCCAGGACTCTGGGAACAGCAGCAGGACCTGGCTTCTGAGAAGAACCAACCCTGGAGGGGTCTAGTTGCAGGCACCAGGCAGCAGCGGGGCTGAGGGCTGGCAGGATGCTCCCTCCTAAATGGAACTTATTTTCCCTGTGACCCCAGATGCAGTCTCAGAGTCCTCCATCTCCAGTGAGGGCAGAGTCATCTTTCTCCCCAGTGTCCTCCTGCCCGCTGTCAGCTAGCACAAGTCTATTTGCTTGTCAATCAGCATTTACTCCTCCTTCCTCTAACGAGGACCTGAAGTCCCTCACAAGTGTGCATGCATCTTAACAAGATTCAAAGACTCTAGCTGATAAGGGAGAGAAAATAAACACAAGAAAAATAAGGGAAACCAAGTGCATGGTACAGAATATGTGCTCTGACCCCAGGCCATGCTTGAGGGTGAACTGCAGAGTGGCCACTGCAGAGTTACCATGCTCCATGCCACCAACCTCACCATCTCAGGGATAAAAACAGGTCGTTCTCAAGAGAGGCACCTTATTCCCAGCACCAAAACCTAAGTGAGCACATGTGCATATGACCAAAGTCCTCCAACGGTCCCACATGTACACTGAAGCCCCTGTAGGCTGTTTGTCCTCAGGTGACTAGAGCATGGTGACTGCAGAGAGATGGCATGCCTGGTTGACAGCTAAAATCATCCTGGGCTGGGGTAGGTCCTTTCATTCACCATCTGACCTCACATTTTTATGACTAACAGATAGGTTTCTTAGGATGTGTCCCTAGGTGTGGCAACCCCCAGCTGCCACAACCCTAAAGATAAAAACACCTAAGATAACATCTGAACCTCTAATGGAGCTCCCTCCTCTCCCCCCACCCCGCCTTGTTCTAGCCACCTGTCTGGCACCCCCACCAGCATACCTGGTAAATTATTGGTTTACGGCTTTCTTTCATCATAGTTCCACCCTCATACCTAAGGAATCTGTAGCTTATTCCAGTGGGAGAATGAAAGCATGAGTAAAGACACCCACTCACACCAGAAGGTTTAAAAGGTATCACACCTTCCACAATTGCTGGTGGTTTTCTTTGAAATAGTATTGAATTGTAATTTAACACATTGGAATGAAAGGATACACTAATTAGAAACTCATTAACAATACCATTAACCATTTTAATATGTTTGCAAACTAGACATTACTATAAACCAGTCTCTTTGTAGTGTACTTACTTAAATAGAAATTGTTTTATAAAACTCTGCCTGAAGGGGCTGGAAATTCTGGGCATATCACTCAGATTAGTTTGCCTATAATGGGAACTTATGGAAAGTGGCTTCAAGAAAAACAAGTGGAGCCGACCAGATAACTCCATGGACTAAAGCACCTGCTTAGGCAGGCACAGGGACTGGGATTCGATCCCTGGCATGCTGTGCTGGCACTGGCCCTACTCCTGGGGTGTGCTGAGACGGCAGTTGAAATGGCTTGGTGATGCATGCCTGTTATCCCAGCACTTGGGAGGCTGAAAACAGGGGAATCACTATGAGACCCATCTATATAGTGAAATCCTATAGATCCTGTACTAAATATATTTTTTAAAAAAGAAAAGAGAAAGAAAGAAAGAAAGAAAGAAAGAAAGAAAGAAAGAAAGAAAGAAAGAAAGAAAGAAAGAAAGAAAGAAAGAAAGAAAGAAAAGTGTGTTTCTCATGGTCAGAGTTTGATTTAGGTCGTGGAGGGTGGGAACAGCGGTTGCAAACCGAGGTCATCCCACACGCCTGCCTCCCCACCCCAGGTGGCGCACACCCCCAGCTTCCTGGCTGCATCTCAGAGCACAGCGTTGCCTCTTGGCACATCGTGGCCACTGCACGTTCAGACTTCACACCTATGTTTCAGGCAGAAAGACACAGAAGAAAAATAATGAAAGAGGGACGTCAGAATCAGGAAAGCAAGCACCACCCCACATGCACACACCCTGCAAGCTTCATGCTGCGGGGCAGAACTGCATCATGAGCCTCTTCTTAATTACAAAGAATTCTGGGACAAGTATTTTTAGCTGTTCATACTGGTTCTGGACATAACTAGGGTTTTGTAGTTTTAAAAAACGAAGAGGGGATAGAGAGAGCTCAGTGGTCTAAGTGCCTGTTTAGGCAAGCGCAGGGCTCAGGGCTCGACCCTCACCACCACATGCCATGTCAGCCCTGTGCCAAGCAGAGCTGGCCACCAAAACTGGACGTGGTGGCACATGCCTGTAATCCCAGTGCTGGGGAGGTTGAAACAAGAGGATCACTAGAGTCTAAGCTGTGTATTGAGACCCTGTTTAAAAAAAAAAAAAATTATGTAAAAAAACAGGGCCAGGGAGATAGCTCAGTGGAATAAGCACTTCCCTGTCAAATGCAAGGGCCTGAGTTCAAACCCCAGTTCCACAAAAAAACAAACAAACAAACAAAAAACAAAGCTGACATTGTCTGCCACGAGAGGATCAGATATTTAACCTTTCTGTGCCTCAATTCCTTGAGTTACAAAATGAGTATTAAACTATACATAAAAATTCCAGAAGATTTTTAAGATCCCCAAATGGTAGGTGATAGCACACATTTTCTCCATTCTTTGTTTCTTATTCTTTATTTTTTTTTATTTTTTTATTTTTTTATTTTTTGTCTTTGTGAGACAGGTTCTCACAATGCAGTTCAGGCTGGTCATGAGCTCACTTGGTAGCCCAGGCTGGTCTCAAACTCCCAATGATTCTCCTGCCTCAGCCTCCCAAGTACTGGGATTACAGGCCTGCACCACCGTGCCAGCTTCACATTCCTATTTTGAGGACAAAGCCAGCCATAGCCTGCAATTCTTTTGTTTAACCTTGAAAACTCATGAGCCTTTATTCTAGGTTTTATGTTTTAGTTTCATATAAACACATAGACCATTACAAGTACAGGTAAAATGGCCTGCTTCCCAGACACAGGACAGCCAAGTTCTGCATACCACACACGAAAAGTGGCCCTGCCAAGAGCCCTGCAGATCCCCCCCCCCTGGGCTCCTCTCAGTGTCCCTCCCTTCATATGGTTGGTCTAGGGAGGGCAGATGAGGTCGGAGCAGCTTCGGACAGAAGTGTCCCATTTCCTTACTCACTTGGGGCAGATCAAGCTGAGCCCCAGCCAGGCATGGCCATATCAGAGCTTATTCTTGGGGTAACTCATACCTTCCCAAAGGATAGGCTTTAATTTTAAATGCTGCTTTGTGCACTAGTGATAAGAAACACTGATGTCAGCAGACAAGGATGCCTCTGAGCCACGCTCCACAGAACGCTGAGGAGACACTGAGAGCCAGGCCAAGGTGGACATGGCACTTGCAGAGCTCTGTAGAGGTGCTCCCAAGGAAGCCCAGACCCTGGGGACAGTGCATGCTGGACTCTATTTACCTATTGCCCATAGTTAGATTGCTTCTCACCACTGCCCTTAGATGGCATGCAGACCCACTGGATGCCAGGCACGTGGATCCACAAAGCTTCTTGTGCTTCTAAAAGGCCTCTTTCAGAGGAGGCCAGGTAAGAAGACAATGGTTTCTACATCTCCTTTCTGGATAACATCTGCTCCCTGCTGCCTGAATGATCAGCCTTCTCTTATGTTCCTCTCTGCAGTGTCAGTAATGTGTTTTCCCTACAGGAACTTTAAAAATTACTCAGATGTTAATAGGGAAATGTAGTTGCTGATCAAAAGGGTGTGCATCACCCTGTAGGAACAGGACTTATTCTACTTATGTATTCTGGTGTAGGCTCAGGTTGAAATGTAGAATGTTAAAATGTATAAAGATTTGATTTTAAATTATGCAAATCTTATGAAAACTAAACCTGTGATTAGCAAAGAAAAAAGGAAACAAAAGAAAAAGAAGCTGAAAGGATCTGAATGAAATGATAAGCAATTAGGGTGGTGGAAGGAAGGGTGGAGCAGGAAGGGCAAAGCCTGTGGTCTCAGGAATACCCTTGGCCATTCGACAGTGTGCCCAAGGCCTCTTCCTCGCTGCCTGGAGTAAAAGTGCACAGTCCACTGCAGTGCCTCAAAGCAGAGGGAGGATGGGGCCGGGGAGATGGCTCAATGGAATAAGTGCTTCCCTGGCAAGTGCAAGGGCCTGAGTTCAATCCCTGGCTCCACAAAAAAAGAAAAAAAAAAAGCAGAGAGAGGAATCTGAGACTGGTGGTCACAACTCTTGTTATGTCTAGAAAAACTCCTACATCACACTGGACAAGAGACGTAGCAAACATGCATCCACAGTACTGGTAAAAGGTGCCCAAAGGGGGCGTGGCAACCGCAGAGCCCCGTGCAGGCAGACTTCTTCACTACTTCCTATGGAGCGTCCCATCTGGGTAGGGGAGAAGCTGAGCATTAGGCCCCAAGGCACATGGGGGGGACAAGCAGGCAGTGAGGTTGTGCTGCCTCAGGAACTCATTTCTCTTTCCTTACTTGGGAAGGAAAGAGTGAGAAGTTCTAGCTCCTTGAATTTGAGAAATGTGTTTGGCTACCGACTCACCTTTAAATAACAAAGGTCAGGGTCAATGATAAAATGGACCAGCAGATGGAGTGGTCACTGGATTCTGGGACAGATTCAGGGATTGAGCTGGAATCCTGACTGGTGGATCCTGCCAGCCTCTGGTGGCTGAGCGTCTCCAAGGCCCAACCTCTTCACCTGCGGGATGACGATGACTGTGCATTTCTCACAGGGTCACGGACAGCACAGAAATCCCAGATGTGTCAACTCTCCCATCCTGGCCCAGGGAGCTCTGGTCATCTTTCCTACTTATTGTCCCTTTTGCCTCATTGCGAGAAAACCCAGGTAAGACTTAAACACGGTGGCCACCAGGAGTGTGAAGGCACCATCAGAAACCAGACCCAGCAACTGCTATGGGGGCCTACAAGTACATCAATGCTTTCTCTAGATTTTAAGCCTAAAGATTTTACAGTAGGAAATAGCTCGAGTAGCCATTTCCTGAAAAGGTCCTGTGTGAGGAGGCCCTGAGCATGTGAACCTGCGTAAAGGCTCTCTAAACATGGTGATGTCACCAACAGCTCCCAGCCATTCAGGAGACACTGGCTTTTGCTTTGAATATTACTTTTTGGCCTATTGAATGAACACAGTCCACCTTCATAGATAAATAAGGTTAATGTTGGATACATTTCCCTTCAATCTTGAGCCAAAAGAGAAGCCACTCCTGTCCCATGGGGTGGGCTCCACACCTTCCCCAGCCTCATGAAAGTCTCACATGTCTGAGACAGGAGCACATGTGAGCAGGTGTGCTCAACTACAGAAACCTGTCCTGCGTAGTGAGCCTACTCTCAGACCATAGTCCCATCCCACACGCAGGCTGTCACCCCATGTGGGCCACCCATGGACCTCTTCCTCTGTCCCCGGACTCCATCTGACCTGCTCAGTGAAATATGAGGGGCTTCATGAGTCTTTCCAGTCCTTCCTCTAAGGTTTATAGCTGCTTCCCCAACTGCTGCTTGGCATCTCCTTCATCTCAATGTGAACAGGGTCGAGTCATTGGGCAGCTTCCCCAGCTCTGGGACAAAGTACCTGAAATCCACAAATTAAAGAAGAGAGGCTGATTTTGGCTCACAGTTTCAGAGGCTCAGACCCTGGCCATGTGGCTCCAAGGCAGAAGACAGTGGTACTGGAAAGCTGTTCCACTCATGGCATCTCGAATGCACAGAGCAGGGCAGGTGCCGGAGGAAGGGGCCAGGGACCAGGTGTGGTCCCCAAGGTTCAGAGCCCATTCAGCTGTGAACTGATCGGTGAGTTAGCCATTGGTGGGGCTAGAGTGAAAAACTCAAACATGCCCTTTAGCTCCTCAGTAGGGCAGGACTAATAACCACATGTGTAAATATTAAAAATAAATTGGGTGTCTAGAATGTAACTGGGCCAAATAGTTATCTAATAAGTGATGATATTAATATTCGTATCCGTTAATAACAAATGATTCCTCCCGAGTTTTTAAGTTGTAAACAAATGATCAAATTAATTAAGCATGGAGTGCACAGACAAAACAGCATGGATTTAAAGGTGAGGAAGGGACTCACTAGCAAGGCCCACTCTCTCACAGGGGTCCCCAGTTTTCCCTGGAGGGCACCCTGCTCTCCTACTCCAGTGCTGACCAGACACAAACCATGAAACTGAGGGCTCTCTTCCCCCAGCTAGTCCTGGGGAATAGAGAACAAAGCTGGAGGAAGATGGGTCAGGAGAATTTTTCTACCTATTCAAAGAATAGGTCAGAATGAAATGGAGAGCACAGGAAGGGCTAAGCCTGGGATCTACAGGAGACAGACCTGAGAAAGCATTCTTGTGAGAGGAGGTCAGAAACTGAAGAAAAATACCCTTCTGAGAACAGTAAAGCCACCCCCTGCCCAAGCAGAGAACCCGAGATGCAGCACTCAGGCCTCCTCTGTGAGGCAAACTCTTCTTGGCATCAGATGTCTCCTTCAAAGCACTCATACCGTGGGAGGACTGAGAAGGACACTCAACAGACAGTCCTAGCCCTTACTCTTGTGCTGCTGTCTAGCTGGAATGGAAGTAAAGGTCAAGGGATGGAGCCCTTTGAAAGCAACAGTATCCCATGGAGGCTGCATCCCTGGGACAGGCAGGGCTGCACCATGGGATCAGGGACTTCTACAGAGCACAGATGACTTTCTACATACACATTATTTAAGCTGAAAATTACTTTCTTCCAGAGAAGTTAGGCAGGAAAAAGAAATGAAAAGCATCAAATGTGAAAGGAAGAAGTAAAATTATCCCTGCAGATAGCCTGTATATACAGTAATATAATACAATGTAGAAAATGCTATAGATCACACAAGGGAAATAAAAACCTTAGAACTAATAAATAAATTCAGCAAGGCAACAAGACAAATCAACACACAAAATCAGTCGTGCCCCTAAATGCTAATGATAAGCAGTCTGAACAGGATGCCAAGGAAGCAATTCCATTTACATCAAAAAGGGTGAAATACTTAGAAATAAACTTAACCAACAAGACAAAACATGCACACACTAAGAACGACAGGATATTATTGACATAAGTGAAAATGCAAGCAAATGCAATGATATTAAGTATTCATGGGTTGGAAGACAGTACTGGCAAGATGTCAGTGTTATCCAGAGAAATCTTCAGTCAATATGATCCCTATGAAAATTTTAATGACCTTTACTTTAGAAATAGAAAAATCTATCCTAAAATTCATATTAAACTTCAAGAGATTCTGAATAGCCAAAAACAGAGGAAACGAAAAAAAGAAACAGCTAGAAATCTCACGCTTTCTGATTTCAAAACTTTTTACAAAGCTACAGTAACTTACCAAGCAGTGCAGGGCTGGCAGGAAAACTTCAAAATCATCAGGGTGTAATGAGAACCAAGAAATAAACCCTCTAATACCTGGTCAGACTGTCTCAAGAGTACCAAGACCACTCAGCTGTATTTTGCTTTGTTTTTTATTTTCCAACAAACGGTGTTGAAGAACCAGGTATCAAAGGGGAGACAAATGCAGCTTGACTCTTACCTTATCTCATGTATAAACTTTAACTCTTCATAGGTCAAAGACCTGAAACTCTCAGAAAATAACATGAAGAAGGGCCGGCAAGATAGCTAAGCAGACCAGGTGCCTGTTTAGGCATGCTTAGGGACCAGGGTTCAATCCCCAGTACTGCATGCCATGCAGGCTCCACCCATGGGCATGCTGAGTTTGGGTGCAGTGGCACCCACCTGTAATCCCAGTGCTGGCGAGGCTGAAAACAGGAGGATCACTACAAGTCCAGCCTGTGTAGTGAGACCCTGTACAAAAGAAAAGAAAAAGAAAACATGAGGAAAGGTTTTAGGGCATTAATTTTGATAAAGATTTCTAAATTTTGATATCAAAAAATTATATATATATATATATAACCAAAAATAATAGATAAATGAGATTATATCAAAATTAAAACTGCACCAAGGACACAGTTACTAAGGATAAGAAATATCTGACTGCTTGGTCTGTTAGTCCCCAGGAACTATGGCTCCCTGGTGGCCCAGGCTTGCCCAGCCTGACCTCCTTGGTCACAGTGACCTTTCGATGTTTATGCTCTCTCCTAGTTGCTTCTTGAAATATAGTGGGATGAAAGTGGCTCCTCTTGATATTACAGGAAATGGCAATCGATGGACACAACTCATCTCTATTTATTTAGAGTTCTCTTAGTTCTTTCACAGTATCTTAATTTTTAGCACTAGTTCTATTTCAATGGCTCCTGAATTACTGGGATTCCACTTAAAACTTTTTAATTTTATGATGATGTGAAAGCCACAAGCTTGGGCTGGGCAGATGGCTCAGTGGAATAAGCACTTCCCTGGCAAGCGCAGCAATATGTGGTAGGGTACTAGCTCTAGATTCTGAGCAGCCACAGAGTCACAAGGAGAAGGGATGGACACTCTTTGGTGTGTTGTGCTGCTAAGCTAAGCTATTTGCTCAGTTGGCTGTGTTAAATATATTTTTAAGGCAGGGTTTCTAAATAGTTCAGGCTAGCCTTGAAGCCACTTTGTAGCCCAGATTGGCCTCAAGCTCACAGTGATCTTCCTGCTTCAGCCTCCCAAATGCTGGGATTACGGGTACATACCACAATGTCTGACCCTAAATACATGTTTTTGAGTTAACAATATTTTCTCCTTACACTGAGTTTATGAAGACTTAACCCCAATTTGAGGAGCATTTGAATATGTTTTGTTAAATTTACACCTATTTCATTTTGTTTTTTTTAATTGTATAAGGCCTACTGCAACAACTTGAGTATTTGATCTCCAAAATTCACATGCTAAAAACTTAATCCCAAAAGTCACATGTTAGTGGCATCTGGAGATGGGGACTTTAGGAAATGATGAGGTGTAGTCATCACCTCAGTGCATACTGAGCCCTGCTTTCAAACTTTCAACCCCTAGTACCAAGACCTAAACAAACATTTCTCCCTCATAAATGACCAGGTGGCAGTGTTCAGTTACAGCACACAGAACACAGGAAGGCATGCACATAAAACAAATTGACCATTTTAAGGGTGTAATTCATTTGTTGTAAGTACATTGACTATGTTACCTATCATTACTATGCATTTTAAGAACTATTTCATCAGCCCCAGTTCATGACTGTGCTCATTAAACTGTAGATTTATGGGGGCCGGGGAGATGGCTCAGTGGAATAAGTGCTTCCCTGGCAAGCACAAGGGCCTGAGTTCAATCCCTGGTTCTGTAAAAAAAAAAAAAAAAAAAAAAAACCCAAAAACTGCAGCTTTGGGTCTCCTTCTCGCAGATCCTGGCAGCCTCCACTCTGTGTCTGTTTTTGAATTTAACTGCTCTAGGGGTCTCATCATATAAGGCTTGCCCTTTTGTCACGAGGTTCATTCACTTAGTACAGTGTACTTAAATTTCATCCATAATGCAGCATGTCACAATTTCCTTCCTTTTAAAGCTAATATCATGTAATTGCATGTCTGCAAGACTCTTTTAGTGGAAATATGTTGCCTCCATCTTTTGGCTGCTGTGAATAACACTGCTGTGAACTGTGTGTATAAATACCTACTCAAGTCCCCACTTTCACCAATTTTAAGTATATTCTAGATCATGTTTGACTTTCTGAAAACCACCAAACTCTAATTCACAGCAGCCACGTCATTTCACATGTCTACCACCAAGGCATGAAAGTTCTAATTCCCACATCCATGTCAACACTTGTTTGCTGGGTTAGGCTTTCCAGTTATTCTAAAGAGTGCTGGGTGGTTCTCACTGCAGTTTTCCACATGTATTTCCTTGATAACAGAGACATTGAGCATCTTCATGTGCTCATTGGCCATTTATACGTCATTTAGAGAAATGCTCATTCAAGCCTTCTGTTCAGCTTTCAATAGGATTTTTAAAAAAAATTTTATTGAGTTGTAGTAGGGGCAAGAGCCCAGCACCCACAGCCCACAGATAAAAAAATGATGACCTTTGTGATACACTGAAAGGTCTGGTGGAAAATGGTATGTGCTGACAGTCTGTGCTATACCCATTAGATCTGTCTCATATCTCTACCCATGAGCATGTTGACTTCAGTGATATGCACACCCCTCCTAGGAGAAAACAGGCTTCTACCAGTCCCTGCCCAGGTCCTGCCCCAGCCTCAGCTAAACAAGCATCTGGGATGGAAGAGTGGACCCCAACAGGCCCCAGAGAAGCAGGAGTCTGAGGAGGAATCCAGAGCTGCAGATAGAGGAGCAAGTGCGTGCCAGGCCTCCAATCCTTAATCCTTCTTTTCAGAAACCTTCCCCATACTGAGCTTCAAGGTTAGGGTGCAGCTGAGGAAACGCTCCTCAGGAGAAAAGCTGTTCTCTGCATCCCTGCAGCACCTTGTATTTGTTATTGTAGCAGGAGCTGCTGTGGGCAGCATGTAGATCCACAGGGCTTCAAGACAAGGCCAATTCCAGGAGATTCCCCCTGGGCAAGCAATAGAGGGGCCCAGTCATGACTCATGTGGAGCCACGTCCTAGCAGCCTGGCCATGGGGTCCCGCTCCTGAGAGGGCCCAGCTCTTAGCTGGAGAGACACTGGCTGTCTGCTCTAGACTAAGCTCCAGCTGCTTCCCCATATCTATTCTCTTCTTCTGCAGCACAAAAAAAAAAAAAAAAAAAAAAAAAAAAAGTTTTCTGACTCCTGGTAGCCAAGTGTGGCCAAGCAACAGAAGTCCCTGTCAATGAGCAGATGATGGCCTAAGCTCAGCACCTGCCCGCTAGGCCTGAGACCCAGGGATAGGTTTGGTGGGAAGAACTCAGATGTCAGTGTAGCCAAGCAGTACCATGGGTTTTTGTTTTCTTCCTCAATTTGAATTCAAACTGAAACTTGGCAAAGTGCAGCTCTGTTAGTAGCTTTGGATTGTAAGTGCCTACCATCCCTAGCCCTTAGCCTCTGTCATCGTCATTCAATGCTGGATATCATGGGTCTCTGCCAAGCCCTCTGCCAGGCTCTGCTGGTCACTGCTGGTCTCCACTAATCTCCATGTAGGTCTTGGAAGCTTTTGGGATGGGCAGCCCTAGAATTTATAGCTCTTTTAAATGTGTGCCATTCTACCCACTCTATCTGAGATAAGAACCTAAGTAGATTCACAAGAGCTTCATGGCCCACACTATCTGACAAATGAAATAAGAGCTGACTTACAGGAAGATCTAAGGAAAACTTAGAAAAGAGGGAAATCATCCTTGACCAACCAGAGAAACTGCTTATTAGAGCAATGGGGGTTGGGGATAGAGTCATCTGGGATTGGTCCAAATTCTAGGTTGCTGTTGATCCAAGAGGCACTCATTAGTCCAATTCTGAACCTGTTCATTGGTCCAAATGAACAGGTTGATCTAAATTCAAGCCAGCTGTGGTCAGGGCAGACATCTCCTGAAGCAGATGTGCAGTTCTCCGGGCAAGAACACTCCCTGGTCTGGCTCCTCTGGGTCTGTCTCATGAGTGGCCCACCTTTTCTACAGCTTGTGCAGGGGCCTAGCTTCTTGGGAAGTCTGAGGCAGTGGTGTGGCTGCTGTTCTGTGGCTTACTGATTACCCCATCACTTTTGGATGACATCGTGGCCTCACAGTCATGCCACACAGATAGCCACACAGGAAAAAGGGAGCCTGTGCTTTCACTTTACACAGGTTAAAGAATTATATGGCCAGGCTGTTTAGTGCTTCTGTGTCTCTGATTAAGTCAAGAAAGAGGGAGTTGGATGAGCCTGAAGGCCACACTGCCAGCTGGCCTGGCCCAGGGACTATGTGAGTATGATGTGTGTGAGTGTGTGATGTGTGGGAGTGCAAATGTGTGAGTGAATGTATTACTTGTGTGTCAGATTGGTACACACAATATCAATCTGATAGGGAGCTAGGACGTGGCAAAGCTGGCTAGGGAAATCAGTGAGACCTGTGAGTCGTGAGATTCCAGGACAACGCCAGGACCCCAGATGCAGAACTTCTTTCTAGCTCCCATAAAATGTGGATGGCATAAAAGAAGACTGGCCATCATGGGAAATTTGCTATCTTGAGTTCCCACCACAGCCCTTGCCGTGCTTCTCAGGCGCCACATGTACTTTTAGTTGCTCTTTTACCTTCTTTTCCTCTTGTTCAGTCCAAGTTTGTTCTGCAAGTTCATTTGTCCCATAACCACTCAACCTGGGCTTTTCAAATAAACTTTTGGCACTATTTTTGGCTAGTTTCATCCAATTCTTTTGTTTGAGGCAAGAAGGACCTGAAATACTTTTGACTGACAAGCAGTTTCTAAAGGAACTACCTGATAACAAGATGGACAAAGCCTGGCCCATGAGCAACTGCACCCCAGGCTTCTGCTCCGCAGAGGTCCCTTCATCCTCGGCCACCTCATGCAGAAGAAACGCTGAACCTTTCAGTCAGGAAGAAGTCAGAGGCGTTTTCATCTGAGAGACTCTCATCAGGGAACATGGCCCCTGAAAATAAAAACAGCAGTAAAACCATGGACTGGCACCTTTGGCAGAAGAGGAACAAACTGCTTTCTAGCTGGAGAGATTATAAGGAACAGCCCACCACAAAGCAGGGATCTTGGAACTTCACAGCTCTGTCTCAGCTTGGCAAGAGAAGCATCATTTCCTTCTGAGCTGTGGCACAGACCCCTTTTCCAGGAGCGGGGCACAGCAACTCTTAGCAGCAGCAGGCAGGGAATTGGCTGGGTGCCCCCAGCTCCTAGGAAGCTCCAACAGTATAAAGCAATCACAGTTTTTATAATTCAAACATTACAGTTATGGCTATATTTAAATGACTATGCTATAATCCATCAGCATCATCTTGGAATGATTTGAAACCCACAAACTTGAACTAATTTAAAAGACATCTGAGCTGAGGGGAAGTCCCGTGCCATGGCTAACATTGGTGTTTGGGCCCCAGTTCATATCTCCTGAGTGGGGCCTGGAAACACCCAATGTCTGTGCTGTCCTAGGAACCGGAGTGGCCCTTACCTGCATCTGAGATCAATAAAAGGTAATGTTGTGTGGGAGGAATGGAGATCTCATCCCTCACCATTAGATATCTCCACCACTATGCTGACACACATAGGGACTTTTCTCCCAGAGGCGTGGGCCTGGCTCAGGAGGGAGAACAGCCCAGGCACAGACTGGCCCAAATCTGAGGTGATGACAATCTACCTGTCAGGCAAATGGGAAAAATGAATGGAAAATCACGCTGCAGGAGTCGAAATCTAGGCCTTCATCCCTAAAATCCGAGTTCTTTATATCATCCCATATTGCAAAGATCACTTACTGGTTTAAATAGTCATTCTTCAGGCCAGATGTGGTGGTGCAGGCCTGTATCCTAGCACTCAGGAGGCTGAGGCAGGAGGAACACTGTGAGCGCAAGGCTGGCCTTATAAGAGAAACTCAAGATAAAAGTATTTTAAACAGAAAAATAAAAGATAAATGATAAAAAACAGAGATACTTTTGCAAATGGAAGGAGATGACACACAAATGGAAGGGGAAGGGGAAGCAAAAAGAATTAAGATGTGTTATGGGGCCAGAGAGATAGCTTGGCAGTCTAAGCACCTTCCTGGCAAGTGAAAGGACGCAGGTTTAATCCCTCGCACTGTATGTCAGCAGTCCTGCACTGAGCCGGCCACTGAAACCAGGCATGGTGGTGCATGCCTGTATTCCCAGCACTGGGGAGGCTGAGACAGAAAGATCACTACTAATCCGAGCTCTGTATTGAGACCCTGTGCCAAATACAAATTAATAAAAGATTATTTTTTAAATGTGTGATGTGTATGTATCAACTCCTCATGAACATAATCATTATGAACTGAAAATGTGTACTAATGGAAATGAAAAAACCTTAAAAGTTAGCATTAACAAATGAAGATAGGTAGAGCTGCACTATGTTCAGTGCACAAACTACAGAATCCTGAACATGTTCTCATTTGCTGTCCAGGCTGGGGTGTCATATCAGCTCCTTTCCCAATAGACTCCTTGTGCAAAAGGAGGCATCCACAGGCTGGCCAGTTTGGGGCCATCTCTGTGTCCCTTAGGCCCTTAACTGTCTCTGGGTCTCCCTCCGTTCTGAGTGTGGCCCTGTTCCTAGCTCTCCCAACACAGCAAGCAGCTGGACCCTCAACCAGGATGTGTATGCGGAAAAGTCAGCAGTTTCAGATATGGCTGAAAGGATATGAATCCATAGGGGAGGGTGTTTCCCCAGTATTTTTTATCTTGTGATAGTAAACACCTTTCTTTGTTTTCTGAGTTTAAATAGGGATTCTAATCCAAACCTGTTAGGGTTTGTGTCTAGTTGTCCCCTCAACACCTTATTTAGTCATGGGGCAGGGACTTCTAGAGTTTGAGATTAATTCTTGATCAAGGCTGGGGTTATGGGTCTTAGCACTGCTGCAATTATGGGTGTGAATGCTACACCCAGCCTGGGGCATCTGGCCTGAATGCAACCTAAGGGAGGCAGACTTCCTCCCTGTTGCCATTGCTGCTGCTTCTGATACAGGAAGTAAAACTCCAGACCTGACCTATATGAGTTCGTGTTCTCTAAAACCGAAAAATGAATTTAGGAACAAATGGAGGTTGAGAATAAAACTTCATTGGAAAGAAAAGCTTCTGTTGGAGAGGGACAGAAGGGGGACCCGAGCGGGTTGCCTGGGGAAGCTGTCTCTTTTAGGGACTTCTATAGGGTAAAACCACGCAGGTCTAAGGTAGAGAAAGGATCTCACTTAGGCGGATGTGGGTGGAACAAAACTATGGTCAACCAATGGGATTACAAGCATCATTACTCAGGTAAAGTTGATTAGGCCCAGGACCAAATGGGGAAGTGAGTCACTTAGTAAGCGGGCATGAATATGGGACAGGGTCTCTTCCCCTTGGGAGTTGGGCTAGTGACTCACTTGGGTCTTTTCAGCTGATCACTACCTATTTAGAATATCAGTCCCTGGTATTACTCTTTTAGCATTTGTTTGGCCTTTAGGTCTGGTTCACAGCAAGAGCCTCCATCATTCCAGGAGTTGCTGACATCTCATTTCCCGTATTATTTCTTTCGAGGGCCTGGCCCTGCCTGACTGCCTAAAAATATTTTTATCTAACTCCACTGCCTACAACACTACTAAAAGGTTGCTCTCTGCCATGTGCCTTGCTTCCTTGGAGCCAGCTGAGTATGGACTGAAACCTCCAGGAACTGTGAGCTAAATAAACCTTTCTTGCCTTCATTTTGGATGTTGAGTATTTGTCCAAGCAATGAGAGAACAGTAACTGAAACAAACCCTTTCTGCTTCCACCTTCCCTCTGCGAGATTAACTTTTGCAAAAGCTGGCTTCCCCAAAGCACCCCAAGACTTATGCCTTCCACTCAGCATCTGTAGCTTCTCTTTCCTTGCATGTGCAAGACGAACTTTCAATGGCATATTCTACAAGGGAAATAAATTACCTATAATAGGAAATTAAGAGAAATTGTCACAGAACTGCTGTCACACGTTAGGCAGGCTGTCAGAAAAGTGTGATGGAAAAGGATGCTCTCAAAGAGCTTACTTCTCAGGGTGCACTTATTTTCCAAGAGTTATTATTATTCAGTAGCTTTAGATCCCATCATTGTGCTTCCATCCATCACCAGGCCCAGGCATTAGGAGGAAGAGCAAAGGAGCCTTCCTTTCTATGCTCTGCCAAGACCAAGGAGGTATCCATGCAGGAAAGTTTAAGGAAATCAAGAGCTTTTGTCTCTGAGGACTGGGCAAAGCCATTTTCGTGGCCTTGACAGAAACATGAAGTAATCCTACTGTTGTTGAATAAATTCTGTCAGAACATTTGTTGGTAATCCCCTTCCCATTTGCAAAAGCTACATGCCACAGACTTTCTCATTCATCCATTTGTTCATTCATTCATTCACCATGTATTGTTAGGCAATCATTTGAAAAGGAAGAGATGGGTCTGGTGATCAGTGGTCTAAAGCACGTGCTTAGGCAAGCTTAGGCAGCACAAGGAGGTGGTTTGATCCCCAGTACCACATGCCATGCCAGCCCTGCCCCCAGGGTAGGCTGAACCTGCCACCCACACACACAAAAAAAAGAGAAACAAAGAAAAAAAAGGAAGAGAGAAGCTGAGTTACTGCAGCCTCACAAAATATCAGTCACCATGCATTTTCAGAAATTATAAGCAAAATCTATAAACATCCATGTTTTTGCGCAAGCTCAAATTTTCATTTTTGTAAAAAATACTCTAACATAGATTTGCTGGAAAATACACATGCACATATATATGGGTGTATATACCTATCAGAACAAACTCTAACACACTTCAAGTAATATTTGCATTCAACAGTGAAAGAACACTTCGATGTCATACCCAATAAAAAGTTTGCTAGACTTCTAAAATAACAGAAAAAAGTGACACAATCAGTAGGAGAGTCAGACTATAGAATTAGACCTCAAAATAGTAGTTACCAACAACACTGACTCAGATAGTGTGTGTCTGATATGCTGAATGATTTAGAGGAAACAGAAACTATGAGAAGAGAAGCAAACAAGTCTGACATCTGAAAATTAGACTCCACTAAATGGAGTGTCTAGGACAGACAGCCCAGAGGAAAAGAACCACAGTACAAATCTTGAACACAAGAGTGAGAAGGAAGAAAGACTACTGAAAGAACTAGTAGTTGAAAATTTTCCCACATTGACAAAACCCAGATCCAGCCAGCAGCGATCAATGTTATAAGCAATGAGGACCACACCAACGTGTATGTTATGAAACTGCTGGATGCCCGCGCTAAGGAGAAAAGGCTTGGACGTCATGAGAGGATAAGGGCACAACTCATTACAGGGGAAAAAGATAAGAATTTCCACCAACTTCTTCTCAGAAATTATGCAAACCTTCTAACAATGAGACAGTATCTCTCTGTGCTAGAAAAAAAAAGAAAAACCATCAGCCTAAAACTCTCTCTCTAGTGTGAAAGTGAAAGCCTTCAGATGAGCAAAAGCTGAAGGATTTCTCTACCACAGACTTTCACTACAAGAAACATTGTTTTTTCATGAGGCTCTTCCGATTGGAGGAACCCAGAGGTAACCTGAACCCACACAAGAAATGAAAACTGCTATATATGATCAGCATGTAAGTCAACATAAGACTTTTCTTTCTTATTCTTAATTTCCTCCAAAGATGATAACTATGAAAAGTAAAATAATAACAATATATTGTGGAAATCATGACATATGTAAAAGTAACATTTAATAAAACAATAGTATAAAGAAAGGGAAAATGAAATTATTATGTTGTAAGATACTATTTTTTGCAATAATGTAATATGATTTAAAAGTACATTTTTTAAAAGTACATTTTGATGAGTTAAAAATTTGTATTTTAAATCAAGGCAATAATTAAAAATAAAACAGAAGGTTTGCAAGTTGAGGCAATAAAATGGAGTACTAAAAAATATAACCAATTAATTCAGAGAAGCCAGGAAAAGTGAAGTAGTAAAAAAAAGATGTGGAGATAAATAGAAAACAAATAACAAAAAAAAAAAAGCAATGAAGAAGATTTTTATTCCAACCACAGCAATAATTCTACTAATGGACCTAAACAATATTATCAAAAGTCAGATATTTTGTCAAACTAGATAAATGAAACATAATTACATTCAGTCTATCAGTATTCACATTAGATATGCAGACACAATTAGAGGCTTGGGAGATGGCTCAGTGGCACAGTGCCTTCCTAGAAAGCATGAGGTCATGAGTTCAATTCCTGGTAAAAAAAAAAAAGACAGCTAGATTAGATAAAAAAAAAAAAAAGACATGGAGTACAAACACTACTCATTGAAAAAGAAAGCTTGAGTGGGTGCATTAGTATCATAAAAATAGTTCTCTGAACCAGAAATACTATCAGGAATATAGAGGGACACACTATATTGATACTGGTGTCAATTTGTCAAAAAGACACAACCCTAAATACATAGATTCCTAAAAACAAAATTGAAAAACACTCAAATCAGAATAGATAAGATTGAACAACAGTACAGATAAAGGCATGGTCATGCCTGGGAACTCTGCCTTCTTCTCAGTCACAGATGGACAAGCAACCATGTGAGACAAAAAAGCATGAAATCTAGTGTTTTGGAGATTACTAGAACTGTCACCAGAGGCTCCACCACAGGCTCCACGTGCCCAACTTGTTAAAGAGAGTGGCCCAAAATTGAGGATGTAGTCTCTCAATAAGAGATAGCTGAATTGGCCTCTCCCTCTGACCATCACTCCACATCTTCCTGCTGCACCCGGATGGGTCAGGAAACCCCTGGGTGACTGCAGTTGGAAGTCTTCCACCTCAGTAGCCCAAGGTCTGTGGGAAAGCAGCTTCCTTAGCAGGAGATCCAGGGTGGAACATGGTAAAGAAAATCCCTTGTGGACCCAGAGGGCATCTGCCTTGAGGGAGGTGTCTCCCTGGCAGGCCAGCAGCTAATCCTGACACAGGCCCCAGAGAAGAGGAATCTAAAGGATTAATAGTGAGACTGGGTGTGGTGGCACACACCTGCAATCCCAGAGGCTGTGAACAGGCAGATGGCTACAAGTCCAATCTAGTAGTGAGACTCTGAACACCCTATAGACCATTCCCTAAATTATATATATATATAAAAAAAGGATTAATGGAAAAATTGGTCTGTGACCCCAGGAATTATGTGGCATTAAATTAGAAAAAACAGTTTTTTTCTCTAGAAAGTTTTGCAGAAGAGAAGCTTGCAAAGGTGACTGATTGAAGGCAGAGGAAGAAAGACACCGAAGTCATAGTCACTTTGTTTGGGTCCCTTACCAGCCCAGATGGGCTGGGTGTTAGGAGGGATGGCCTGGTCCTTGAGACCCCCACACAAGGAACCCAAAGGACAGAGGGGATGAGACAGAGCCACAGTGAGGCGCAGCAGATGTCTGGCCAGAGAAGTCACCCTCAGGGACCTCAGGGAATCTGCCCCCTCCTCTTCTGGTCTCGGTTACAGGAACTGGGCAGATCTGAGAGAATACTGATCCTCAGATTATATGGCCCCAAGCCCAGTGCAAGGGCTGTGCATCCTCCCTGCAGAGGCCTGGTTCCGCAGGCAGAACTGGACCTGGAGTTTGCATAACTGAAAGAAACTGGAAGCCTTGGATCTGCCAAAAACATTTTAATGCAAAGGAAAAGGGAAAAACTGAAAGAGCAAAGTGACCAGAAATCATTAACCTACTTCCTATTCACAACCCACACACTGAGGCTGGGCTGAGTATTACCCAAATAGTGCCACCTTGGCATGGATTCTCACACAGGCACGCGTGATATTTATTAGAAGAAATAGCACACCTGGTAATGTACATGTACCTACTATTGAGCGTTTGAATTATTTCCAGTTTTCTTTTCTCTTAGGAACAAGGTTGCTATAAACATCTTGCTATAAATTGCTCTATTTTTCTTCTCAGCTGTTTCCTTGGGTGTGTATCTCAGTTCTCAGCTGAAATGTCATGTTTGGAAAGCACTGATTCCCTGTGGTCTTGTGAGACCTTCCCATGAGACCCTGTAAGAATGGTCTCTTCAGGCTAGCCACTCCAGTTTCTTCTTGCTGTAGGTGACGACATGACACTCAGATGGGCTTGGGCCCAGACAAGCCCAGGTGGCTTGCACAGCTGCAGGGCCCAGGGTGTGCTGGCTGTGGATCCTTCCTGTGAGGCTCAGAGGACACCCTTGATGCTGTGCCTCTCCAGAGCTAACTGCATCTCCAGGGCTAACTGCATCCTCGGGCTGATGTGGTTGACAAGCAGTTCCACATCTCACACCTTCAAAAACACAGCAGAAGAAAATCTCTCCCTGCCACAGGCACCAGCAAGCATACTTATCTCACTAGCTCCAAGCCAGTCATGAGCCATCTCTGAATCAGCCCAGGCCAGTGGGCAAGTGCCACGACAGACTTGAACAGGCAGAGCGGGCAGCGGGCCTGAGTGGGTGATTCTTCCATGCCAGAAATAAGGATTATTCCTAAGGAAGTTCTGGACGACTGGTAACAGGGAGCATGACTCATTGGTGCTGGCTGCCCCCACAGGTCTCTCTCCCACCAGGACTGGAAACTGTCAAGGCAGGGACCACATGAAGGTCACTGTTGTAGTACCTGCAGTGTCCTGAACAGTGCCTGCAGGCCGAAGATAAGAGGTGCTTAGCAGCTATTCAAGAGTGAATAAATTTGTCAAAGTAGAATAATCAGGTCTGAGGATTTAGATACATTCAAAGACGTTGCTACATCTTGCTAGATTCTTTAGGAAGAAGTAGTACTTTATGATAGAATTGCAGTAAACAATAGTGTAATGGTATTATATACTAAAATAGCTATTCTCCCCTAATATCACCAACATTGAGCTTTCTTGTTCTTATTCACTTTTGATAATAGAGTAGGTATTATGTCAGTGTTTAAGCTGCTTTCTTTTATGTAAATTTAGTCATTAACAAACGTGATTATTTTCTAGGTGCTTAAATGTTATTTATAAATCAGTTATATCTTTAAAAATATTTATGAATGTTTTATAAACCCCAAGTTACATCTTCTAGTAATCTTAAAGTGATTAAGCAATGAGGATATTTTTTAAATGTGGCAAAATACAAGCAGCCTAAAGTTTAGCAT
Organism: Ctenomys sociabilis; assembly: GCA_004027165.1. Taxonomy (NCBI): domain Eukaryota; kingdom Metazoa; phylum Chordata; class Mammalia; order Rodentia; family Ctenomyidae; genus Ctenomys; species Ctenomys sociabilis. The sequence continues at coordinate 16,306 of PVKA01007821.1, read as the reverse complement.
TTTAACTGCGTTTTAACTGTACATTTAACAGTATCACACATATCATCCACCAAATCTTCAGGACTTTTCCATCTTGACAAACTGACATTTTATACCCATTAAATAATAAATGTCTGTAATCCCAGCACTGGGGAGACTGAGACAGGAGAATCACTATGAGTCCGAGCTACGCAGTGAGACCCTGTACCAAATGCATAAAAATGATCAGTCTCATTCCTCTTCCTCTACTCCCTTCCTACTTTTCAGCCCCTTTCTACTTTTCATCTGCAATCTGGACTAATCCCAGCACCTCACATACATGAGATTATGCAGTATTTATCCTGCGGGCCTGACTTATTTTGTCACCTCTCACCCAAGTGGGAGGCTGTGTTAGAGCTTCCTTCCTTTATAGCTGAGTTATATTCCACTACCTGCATAGGCCACTCTTTGCTCATCCATCCTCTGTTGATGGACACTTGGCTTGCTCCTGCCTCTTGGCTAACACTGCAATGAATGTGGGTGCACACACTTCTGTTCATGATCCTGTTTTCCATGGAAGCTGTTTCATTTTACACTCCCACCAACAGGGCTCAAGTGCTCCAGGTTTTCCACATCCTTGCTGATGCTTCTGACTCTCTGATTTTTGGTGTATGTGATCTGAGGATTTCATGTTCTTTCAGGAAGGCATGGGCCCCAAAACGGGTAGTACCAGTAATACGCTAACAGTGTTGAGAAGCCTTCTGGATAGTCCCAATGAGGTTATGTGTTTGGTTTTGGTTTTGATTTTGGTTTACTATTGAGCTATATGAATTGGTTCTAGACATTTCTATACAGCAAAGGAAATAATCAATAAGATGAAAGAAGTAATACATGGAATAGGAAAAACTACTCATAAATCATAATCCAGTAAGAGGTTATAATCCAAAGCAGATAAGCAAAATATGTATGAGCCATTAAAAAATGAGCAGAGGACTGAGTGGGCATCTTTCCAAAGAAGATGTACAAAGCTGAGAGGAAGCTCAGAGTCACAGGAGTGCTGGGATGGAGCAGTGCCTAGCCTGACCTCACCTGGAAAAAGGTGTCCAGTCAGAGTATATGGACAACAGGAAGAGTGGGCCCTGGTGGAACAGGGATACCAGCTAGCAGGTGATGGATGTAACTCAGGACAGCGGGTGAGTGGATAGGGAAGAGGATGCTAGAGAGGGGTCAGAGCATAGGTGCAGCTTGACATTTGCATCATGGACATTGGGAGATACTGCAGATATGGGAAGCAGAGAAAGAGGACTCTCAGTGATTATCTAGACTTCGGCCTGAACACTGGTGGGATGGGTTGCCATCCACCAAGAGCTAGCCTACTGAAGGAAGCAGGTTTGGCAAGAGTCTGGAGCTCAGCAGGATGTGTCAGTCTAAATTTTGGTTGCAAGTAGAGAGTTGACTGTGCTGAGTTCCATGACTTAAGGTGAAGGTCAGGATGAAAAGGTGGCCCAGAACACAGCCCAGTTGCCTCTGACTTGTGGCCACATTATAGAGAGGCCAGAGGCTGGACCATTGCTTCATCACTCATGCTTATAATGTACAAGGTATTTGTGATTGGTTTAAAAGGCTTAAAAACTTAAGAGAGGGGACTGGGGAGATGGTTCAGTGGAGTAAGCACTTCCCTGGCAAGTGCAAGGACCTGAGTTCAATCCCCAGTTCCACCAAAAAAAAAAAAAAACAAAAACAAAAAAACTTAAGAGAAATAGGAAACAAAAATCTGTGTAATAGAACCAAGTATTTCCCTCAACAAAAGTTGGCCCTCCCTGGACACAAAACCTATTGCCCCTCTCCTCTCCTCGGTCCCCACCCCATCAGCAGCAGCTATCATCACCTCTTCCAAGCATCTCCTTCCTGCCTGTGCCTCTACATGAGGCCCGGAGACCTGGAAGCTCCTCCCACTGGCCTGCAGTTCTCCTGCTGCATCCCCTGGAGACCCACACGCACAACCTCCGTCTGTGTCCCTGCTGCAGGGATCACCCTCCACATCACCAGCGCTCCTCCACACTGTCAGCTGAGATTGCCAGTCATTGTTTGATCACTGGCCTTCTTACCATTAAAACATTGGCACAGGGTTTGTTCACCATCTCCCTAGGACACAGTCTATCTCTGGCTCAGACGTGTAGTTACAGTTAAATCAATGGCTAGCCAGGGAGAGAACTCAGACAGCAGATCTTCCATTAATTTCTTGAGAACTATAAAGAGCAAGTGTATTACTAAGGTGCAAGCCACCCACTTTCATATTAACAATCCCTGCAGAACCGAGGTAGAGTAAATGATGTTTAAATACATTTACAAGAACAGGGCTTGTTCCCAAGAGCTGTAAAACATGGCCTCACTCTTGTGACTTCATATCAGATGACATGTTTTCAGAATTAACTGTGCTCTCTTCTTTCATAATCGAACCACTTCAAGGACTTCATTCTAAAGAACACCCAACTATCAGCATACCTAATGATTCATCATTATTTCAACTATACTAAGTTTATAAGACCTTTGGGGTTTTGTTTGTTTGTTTTTCTGGTACCGAAGATCAAAGTCAGGACCTTGTGCTTGCCAGATAAGCACTTATGCCATTGAGCTATCTCCCCAACCCCAAGGCCTACATTTTATCACTAGTATTGGCATTATTTTCCTTTCATTTGTATAAAGTCAAAAGGGACAAATGCAATACAATCTTTAAATTCACAAACTGCTGTCTAGCTAAGGATAACAGCCCTGCCTGCCACCTCAAACTGGCTGTGGAAATGAAAGCCAGTTACGGATGCCGCAGAACCTTCTGGATAGAAAAAAGGCATTTCCAGTTTAATCATTAAAGGAGGTAGAAGCTGTTTGAAAGCCAGGCAAACAAAAGCCAAACTTGTCTCAAAATGGATTTGCAAAGCCCTATACTGACCCCATGACTTCTATACTTATTAACAAACTACTGTGTGAAAGTACAAACTGTATCTGTTATGGAGTGGATTGTAAGAGGAACAGATAAAGCAAGCATACTTAAAATCTTGAGGTAGAGAAAGAAGCATACAAAAACAGCCTCAAAACAAGAAAGTACTGATAGAATACATGGGGAAGGGGAAAGGTATGTTCAGCTGGCTGATCTTGAAAATCACAGGCATAGGAGGCGTTTAAACCAGGTCAGTTGAGTCACGTGCTGATATCCAGAAGCCAAGAGGAGATCTTAAGGACAGCAAGAGAAAAAGCAACTTACAGCAAACAAGCAGTCCTCAGGTTACCAGCAGGTTTGTCCTTAAAGACCACAGTGGTTAAAAGGCAGTGGGATGACACATTCAAACTCCAGAAGAAAAAACTTTCAATAAAAACTCTATAGCTGCACAAGTGCCTTTCAAGAATGAAAGATAAATTAAAACATTTTCAGGTAAACAAAAGCTATAGGAGTTCCTCGCCAGCAGATCTGCCTGACAAGAAATTCTAAAGGGACTCCTTCAGGCCTAAATGAAAGGACACAACTCAAAGCTATGAAAAGAAAGAACACTGGCTAAGGCAGCTGCAAATGAATACAGAAGCCAGGGTTGCCGTATGTTTGGTTTTTAACTTCCCATTTCACCTATATGATTTTATAAGCTGGTATATTGAATAGTAATTATGAACCAAGGTTCGGAGGCACACAGTATATAAGGATGTAATCTGTGCATCAATATGAAGGGGAGAGACAGGGATGTATTGGAATGAAGTGTTTGTACAAGTGAAACTGAGCTGGTACCAAAGTGGGCTTTTAAGTAAGTTTAATTACTTAATTGTAAACATCAGTAATAGAAGAAATGAGAAGCAAATTTTATGGCATAAAAAAATCCAATAGATTAATGCCAAAAGAAAATACTTTAATGATACATACTCATGTTAAATGTAAGTGGATTAAGCTCTCTGAATAAAGAGCAGAGATTGACAAGTTGGCTAAAAATTTTAAAAGAATTTCCATGTATATTCTGTTTATAAGAGATTCATTTGAGATAGGAAGGTGCAAATAGGTTAAAGCAAAAGAGTGGGCAAAGGGCTTCTGTACAAATGGCAGCAAAGTCAACTGGGTGGTTCTAATATTGGTGCACAAAATAAACTTTAAATCAAAAGAGCTGCAAGACCCTAAGAAGGTCATTATATATTGGTAAAAGTTTTGGTACATCAAGAGAAAAGAACTGTAAGAAAATGAGATTTTATGCAGTGGTTGGATAGTTCAACACCCTCATTTGGCAATGGACAGAACAACCAGGCAGGGAAGCAGTAAGAAAACAGAGGACTTCACCTGGCATGGTAGTGTATGCCTATAATCACAGTACTGTAGGAGGCTGAGTCAGGAGGAACACAAATTCAGGTTCAGGTTGGGCAACTTAGCAAGATCCTGTCTAAATAAATAAATTAAAGAGGCCAGGGAGATGGCTTAGTGGAATAAGCACTTCCCTGGCAAGCGCAAGGGCCTGAGTTCAACCCTCAGTTCTGCCAAAAAAAAAGGCAACTTGGAAAAAATACATTAAAAACCCAGTTTTGTAGCTCAGTGCAAAGGTTCTACATTCAGTCCCCAGTACAGAAAGGGTGGGGGAGGGGAAGGAGGGAAGAAAAGAAGGGGAGGAAGGAAAGAAGGGGAGAATGAAAGAAAAAGCTGGGATGACAAAGCACTTGAACAACACAAGAGATCAACATGACCTGATGCACACATCCAGAACTTTACTATTCCACCCAACAAAGTGCTCACAGTCCCCTCAGGTGCACACAGAGCATTCTTCAGTGTAGATTATGCTCTAGGTCACAGCATAAGCCTCACTAAATTAAAAAGATTGAAATTATAAAAGTATCTTTCCTGGTCACAATAGAATGAAGCTACAAATCAATAATAAAAGTGGAAAGTTCACAAATACATAAAAACTCAGAAGCACAATCTTAAAAAAACCAACCTTGACATAACAAAAATGAAAACAACATAAAATGTATGGGCTGCAGCCAAAGCAGTGTTGACAGGAAAACATATGGTTGTAATTACAAACATTAAAAAAGAAAAATCTCAAATCAATCACCTAAACCCACAGTGTGAGAAATGTGAAAAAGTAAATTAAATTCAGCTTGCAGAGGGATGAAATAATGAGGATTACAGTGGGAATAATAGAAATAGAGAAAAAGCAACAGAGAAAATCAATAAAACAAAAGGTAGATTTGTAAAAATATCAACAATGACAACTAGACATTAACTAGATGTGTCAAAAAAGAAGAGGAATGATTTAAACTACCAGAGTCTGAAATAAAAGAAACATTACTACTTTTTCACAGAAATAGAAAGTTTCCTAAGAGAATACTATGAATAATTATGCACCAATTAATTAATAATTTAGTTAAGATAACAAATTATTGGAAGCACACAACCTGCAAAATGGACCCATATTAAATATAAATAGGACTGCAGTAGTAAGGAGACTAAATCAGTGACAAAATATCTTTAAAGAAATATATATATATATATATATATATATATATATGTATGTATTTATTTAAAGAAAGTAAGAAAAAAAAAATATATATATATATTAAGACCTGGACATTCAGTGGTAAATTCTACTAAACATTTAAAAACTTACACCAATCTGCTCAAGTTTTTTGAATAAATTGTAGGAATAACTTCTAATTTATTCTGAGGCTATCATTGTCATGATACCAAAGCCAAAGACACTATACAAAAGGGAAAAATGACACCTAAATCCTCAACAAAATGCTAACAGACCGAACCCAGCAGCGAACTGTACAAGAACTATATCTTGTGACCACGTGAGGTTCGTTCTGTAAAACAATATTACTCAACAAATGAAAATCAATCAGTGTAATGAACCCCTCACAGCATGTGAGCAAAAATGCTCATGCACTTCAGCTGAGGCAGAAAAGCATCTGACAAAATTCAACACCCTTTAATCATATAACAACTCTCGGCAAGCTAGGAATGGACAGAAACTTATGTATGAGAAAATAGGGCTGGGGATATGGCTCGGCAGTCTAAGCACCTGCCTTGCAAGACCAAGAACCTGGGGCAGATCCCTAGTGCTGGATGTTGTGCCAGCCCCAGCACCCGTGCACCCAACTGGCCACTGACACCGGTCATGGTGGCACACACCTATAATCCCAGTGCTGCAGAAGCTGAAACAGGAGGATCACTATGAGTCTGAGCTGCATTGTGAGACCCTGTACCAAATAAATAAAAGATGTTTTAAAACATTAATGAATAAATAAATATGAAAAAATCCTCATTTGAAAAAGAATAGTTAATGTCATCTTCAGCGCTAATAAGACTGATTTTGGTACAATACTGATTAGAAGGGTATACACTTTTGCCCCTTCTAATCAGTATTGTACCAAAAATTCTAGCAAGTGCAAGTAGGCAAGAAAAAAAACTAAAGGCTTCAAGATGAAAAAGAAAATATTGATGTGAGTGGGGCAGCCTGGGGCCCACCAGATCCTCACCAGCCAGCAACCAGGCCAGGTGTGCATGTGGAACTTCCTCCATCAGACAGGCCTTGTGTGGAACCCTGCAGCAGAACTCCCTGCAAAGAGGCTAGAGGCAAGACCTGCCCAGCTGATCCAAGCGCAGAACATCCTGCCAGCAGGAGACAATAGTATAGAAGAAATTGAAAATCACACACCTGAAAGCATTTGAAGTAAAGAAAGAACTGCAGAAAGGTATAGAGGAAATCAGATCAGAAATAACTTCTAAAGAAAAAAAGATAACTATAATGAATGAATTATTAAGTGCTTCCAAAGAAGACACTAATAAAATAAATGGAGAATATAAAAATGATGGAATCCTTGAATAAGCAATATAGGAAATAAATAGAATGCATGAAGCAGATTCAAAGAGCTACACAGGAAATTAAAACCTCAGTCACAAGCTGACAAAACTGTTTGAATGAAAGTGAAAATAGACTTTCAGACCTTGAAGACACCCTTGCAGCTAGTGAAAAGATTTCATAAAAACAACTAGGATGCAGGAAAAAATAATTCAACATCTGCAAGATGATGCAAAGATGAAAAATGTAAAACTAATAGGTATAAATGAAAAAGAAGGAGTCAATACAAATGATTTAAAAAGAATATGGGCAAAAGTAATAGTAGAAAACTTCCCAAATATGAGGAAACAACCTGATATTCAGGTAACCGAAGCATATAGAACTCCAAATAACATCAACCCAATTAAAAACACTCCCAGACATATAATAATCAAGATCCCAGAAATTCAGCACAGGAACAGTATACTAAAAGCTGCTAAAGAAAAGAAACAGACCACATTTAAAGGAAAACCCATCAGAATGGCAGAGTTCTCTTCACAAACCATTAAGGCAAGAAGAATTGGAGCAAAGTACTTCAAATCTTGCAAGAAAACAAATTCCAACCCAGACTGATATACCCTGCAAAACTCTCTTTCAAGTGTAATGGAGAAGTAAAATACTTTCATGACAAGGAACCAAAGAATTTCATGACTACAAAGCCAACCCTACACAGACTACTAAAAGATATTCTAGAGAGGGATCAAAATGACCACAACTCCATGCATGAGAATGGAAAGAATCCACAGGCAAACACAGGAGAAAAAGAGGTATACAACAGCAGGTAAATAGCATGTCAAACATAAGTCAGTACATCTCAATTATAACCATCAATGTAAATGGACTCAGTTTACCAATTAAAAGAAATAGACTGGCAGAGTGGATTAGGGAGCAAAAGCCAACAATATTCTGCATAAGAATTCAACTATCAATTGATTGGTTTACCTTCAAATTTCTGTCCAACTGGTAATTTCAATAGTTCTATGATTTGTGCCTCAGGAACACAATTTTCAGGAATGATAAGTAATACTTTGTCCTGGCTTTATGGCTCATTGACTTAGAAATGAATTTTTTGCCAAATTAGAATTCAGTGTAGCTGCTGCCAAAGTCCTTATCAATTTGAATGCAGGGAAATTAGAGAAATCATGTACTAAAAAAAGAAAAGGTATTCTGCACTATATATCTTAGTTTTGGAATACATCTATAAAATAAACATGTGTGTACATTGTTCTTAAATTCTGTAATTATTTTAAAGAAAAAATCATTTAAATCACATTCCATTGTTAAGTATAAATTCTCTTCTAATTCTAGAGAAATATATAAAAAATTAAGAAATCTTATTGGTAAATATCACTTTTTATGTTATGTTCTAGATATTTCTTTAAAATAGGTATTATTGATAGATCTTCATTTGGTCTCCAATCTGCTTCTTGATTTTGAATTTTTTTTTAATGTATTAATGTTTAGGTTTGTATTTTAGTTGTGTAGCTAATTTACTATTTTCAATGTGAAAATATGTGCTCTTGTATTTGTCATTCCTTTGTTTTCAACACTGCTGTGGTCTGAAATTTCACATTTGTTATTTGCTAAATCCTAAAATCCTGGGCTGAGGAGATAGCTCAGTAGAATAATTGCTTGCCTGGCAAGCACAAGGGCCTCACTTCAATCTGAAGTTCTACCAAAAAATCAAAATCAAAATCAAAATCAAAATAAATCCTAAAATCCTATGAGTAGCTTTCAGACCACTGTTCTTCATCCTTTATTTTGTTTTTTAATTCAATGAGATTTTTTGATGTGTGTATATGTGACATGCATGACAATCTTTATTGCTGTCTATATCGTCAATTGTATGCAAGTTATGAACATAATACATTTTTATTTTATATAGAACAAATAAAAAATAAATTAAAAATAGAAAAAGAAAATATTAAGATTAACTCTGTCTATAAGAAACATAATTACATATGAAAAATCCTGTAGTCCTAAAAAAATTAATAAAAACCTTTTGGAGCTACTGAATGCACTCAGCAAAATTCAAGATACAAAATTTTCAAAAAGTAGCATTCCTATAAATAGTGACAAATATTCTGAACAGTAAATTAAGAAAGAAGTTCCAAGTTTAGAGGTTTAACTTCATTGTAGAGCACTTCCTACTACACATGGGACCCTGGGTTGTATCCCTAGCACCTGTAAAAAAAAGAAAGCAATTCCATTTATGATGGTGCCAGAAGAATAAAACATTGCTCCTGTAGTGTCTGAGGGGATTGTTTACAGAATCCCCAAACACAACGAAACTGCAATGCCCAACACCTGTGCATAAGATGATACAGTGCTGCCCACCTACGCGCCTCTTGGCAGTGCACTTAAACTCATTTCTGTGTTACTTGTAATGTCTTCAGCATTAAATGTTAAATAAATAGTTACTATACTATATATTCAAGGAACATTGACAAGGAAAAAAATCTACACATAGTCTATACAGATGTGATTTTTTTCCTGAGTCTTTGTAGCTGCTGTCTTCCCGGTCACCAGCTCTGCCCTGACATTGTCACTGTATAACAGTGTACAAGAAACACTGTACAAGAAAGGGCAGCAGCCTGGGGCTGGGGAAAGTGGGAATTACTGTTTACTGGTTATGGGTTTCTATTTGCTTTGATGAAAGTTTCACAGTGGTGATGGTCCAGGCATGGTGGTGCATGCTTATAGGATTGCCATGAGTTCAAAGCCAGCCTAGGCCTCAAGTTGAGTCTGAACTATATAGATACTGTCTAAAAGAAAGAAAGAAAAGAAATAAAGGAAGGAAGGAAGGGAGAGAGGGTGGAAAGGAAGGAAGGAAGGAAGGAAGGAAGGAAGGAAGGAAGGAAGGAAGGAAGGAAAGTAGGAAGGAAGGAAGGAAGAGAGAGAGAGAGAGAGAGAGAGGGAGACTAGCCAGATAGCTCAATGGAATAAAGCACCTGCTTAGGCAGACACAGAGGCTGGGAGTTCAATACCTAGGCCTGCTGTGTTGCCCCACCCCCTGGGGGCACTGAAACAGCAATAGATTGGGCATGGTGGTGTGTGCCTGTAATTCCAACACTTGGGAGGCTGTAAACAGGAGAATCACTATGAGTCTGAGACCCTGTAGACTCTGTAGACCCTGTCCTAAATACAAAAAGAAGAAAAGAAAGAAAGAAAGAAAGGAAGGAAGGAAGACAGAGTGGTGGTGGTAACACAACATGAATTTGTTAATGCCACAAAATGCTTAAAATGATAATTGAGACAGGAACTCACTATGTTGTTTAACTTAGTCTTGACCTCCTGGGGTCATGTGAGCCTCCTGCCTCCACCTCCGGAGTTGCTGGGTTGATGGACATGCACTGCCATGCATAATAACATTTTGGAGAGCTTCCATAAGGGTAACTTGTTCAAAAACAATCAGCACAAAAATTACTGTCAGATACCATGCACATGGAATAGCTCTACTAGACTGACTCTAGATAGACTCACCCCTTATCCTGCACACATACACTTTTTTTTTGTCTTTTTGAGACAGGGTCTCACTATGCAGTTCAGGCTGGCCTTAAGCTCACTTTGTAGCTCAGGTTGGTCTCGAACTCAACAATCCTCCTGCCTCAGCCCCCCGAGTGCTGGGATTACAGGCATGTGCCACCACACCCGGCTACACATACACTCTTTAAAAAAAAAATTGGTACAGGGTCTTACTACAGAGCTCAGACTCCTAGTGATCCTCCTGTCTTCAGCTTCCCTAGCAATGGGATTACAGGTGTGTGCTGCCACAACCAGTCTCAATGGCCAGCTCAGTGTGTCCATGTATGTTTGGGGCTGGTGTGGCGTGTGTTGCCAAGGATTGAACCCTGGTCCCTGTGCTTGCCTAAGCAGGTGCTTAGTCCACTGAGCCATCATGCTGGCTCTTGCACATATACACTCTTAAACTTTTGCTCCCACTTTAAGGAATCCTAAACTGGATTTCTTAAACTCACATGGCAATAGATTACAAATGTACTTTATGAAGAGTCCTGATTTGGAATGCCAACCAGGAACCTGTCCTCCAAGAAGGAGTGTGGCGTTGAATCAATAGATTGGCAGAGAAATATGCAGGCTCATGCTTTAAGGTAAAGTGAAATATTTATGGCATGAGTATATCACTTTCAGTGATTCTCTGCTGCAACTGCCCAATGTGCCAGTTCTGTTCATGCTGGATAAAGAGTTGTCACAGTGCTTGGCACTCACTAAATGTTAGCTCTTTCTCCCACCCACCCCACCACCTTGAAAGTTTGATTTAGTTTCACACCCAAATGTCATCCCCTCCCTCAACATCAGTACTGCGAAGTGTGTCCTTGTCACTCCCAGTGGGTGCCATTTGCAAAGAACATTTAGGGAACCTTAGTGCTAGGACCCTGACTTTTGCACAGGGCACTTCCCCGGAGGCAGCCTCACCCACCATCAGCAGAATCCCCACTGGAGAGGTGGCAATGCAGACAGTTCACAAATAGTAACATAACCAGCCCCTAATAACATAATCACATCCAGCCTGCACAACTCTAATGATCATGAGCCCTGGGAAGGTGTAGGTTAATCTCTGGTCCCTATGAGTTGGGTCTGGCTGTTCCTTTCCACTTAGAAGGTCAGAGAGTAAAAGGGAGAAAGGTTAATTGATTTGTTTGAGCCAGCACTGCAAATTAATAGAAAAGACAAGAGGCCCAAAACGGTGCCATGTGCCCTGGCCTCAGGTCTTGGATTTGGTTCCTTCCCAAGGACTCATGGTATTTTCTGGGCCTTGAAATGCCTGTGTGTGTGTGTGTGTGTGTGTGTGTGTGTGTGTGTGTGTGTGTGCGCGTGTGTGTATAAAGTTATGTATCTGTGCACTGCATCTGTGCATGCATATGTGTATACACTCATGTATGCATATGCCTATGCTCATGTATCTTTCCTGTTTATAAGAAACCCTAAAGAAGACAGAGTGGGCAGCGTTTCTCCACTTCACGTTCTTCAGTCCTACTACTGATGAAGAAAAAGTTTTCTGTGTTGACCAAGAATTTGTTTCTTAAACACTGAAACAACTTCAAGGCGAGCCACACCACCTTCCCTGGGCAGGCTCAGGGGTGGGAAAGGATGGAGCAATCATGCATCTGGGAAGAGTCTCAAGATTAGCTGCCCTACCCTTTGCAGCCCCAAACACATCACAGGTGGCTCTGCTGTACTCAAGTGCTCTGTCCTGTGAAGATGTGGTTCCTGATTTGGCTGGGTACCATGCTATCTGAGGACCCCTAGGGAGGGTGGATTTAACTTGGGCTTATGGCCTGTGAATTATTTGCATGATATAGGGATTGTTTACTGTGATTTTGGAGGAAAATTCTGCAAACATTGGCAGCCAGAGGAACAGTTATAGGCTGGCCACAGACAGGGAAGAGTTATAAGATCCATCATCCCTTTGGGGCTGACCTAGGACCCCTTGGGACCAAGACATTCCACCAGTGTGTCTACAGGCAGCCACTGTGCCTGGTAGCCTGAGATCATGGGTTGGGATGCTCAGAAGGAAACTCCAACCCCAGAAGTGGAAAAGAGGGGGGGTGTGGCAGGTGCCACAGGATGAACTGTGGAAGGGAGTAAGAAGACTGAAGAGGACACAACGCTGCCCACTATTATTGTACCTGTCCTCCTGAATGCAGTCACCATGGGCTGCTGAGTCACTATGATGAACCTCAGATCCCCACTGAAAGTCCTGCCATCACTCCTCCCCCAACACCATGAGACCCCCAAGAGTGGTTTGGGGTGCCCCATGAGGATGCAAGGCTTAAGTCTTAACAAAACAGTGTGATACGATTATAATTATCTTGGTCTTGCAGAGAAAGAAATGGGATGAACTCTGGCTCTCATGGGCCCAGCATACTCCAGGTGGGCAGTCTGGGTTGCCAGCATGAGATGGACTTAAGATAGGCTGCAGCCCAGGAAGCCACGTTGCTATCATCTCAGAGGCCTTCCCAGCAGATACTCCAGGTGCCTCCCCCCACAGACCTACAATCCCCCAGTCTGTCATATGCTGTCTGCTCTGGCAACTACACAAGCACCTCCTCCTGAACTTGTCAAAAAGTTTGCCTAGCCACTCTCTTGCATCCAGGTGCATGTGCATGTATTCTGACCTGTTCCAGGAGCGCTGGGGACAATTTGTGCTGTCCCATATGCAGGTGGCTCTGAGATCAGGTCAGGTTGGCTAATTATGACTCATTCACTGCCATCTCCTGAGATAAAAGTGGCCATCAGGCTGGCATGGGAAACAATTAACCCTAGTTGAGTTCAATAGCTTATGTGGGCTGAGAGCTCATTTCCCTCCTGGAGCCACTAATTATTGATTCTGTTCATCTCCCAAACCCTCACTTCTTTTAGCTTCCTTTACCCACAGCACCAATTGTCATTCTGTGCAGCCCCCAACTGGCAGCACAAATGCAAATTTGGAGAGCAAATTCGAGGAGCAGCTTATGGGGCCGGTGCCAACAGCTGCTTCTGTGGAGCTGCTCCTGCACATCACAGTGTAGCTAACACAAGGAGCCGTCCTAAGAGATGCCAGAAGAAACCCAGAGGCACTGAAAGTCCTGGCAGTATAACTGTGCATGGCTTCCATTTGGCAGAGAACGGGAGCACACACTTTAATGGGGAGACTGAGGCTCCCTAGGTGAAGCAAGAGGCCCCTGCAGGTGTGCACAGATCCTGGTGCTGGGTGTTAAGGGCCTGTACCTACCCACAGGACCAGCCCTTTATCTGCAAGCAAAATGACTGTCTCTTTTATTTACACTGTTTCCAAAAGAGCTGTTCTGCTTTCTTGCAGTACCTCTCCTTTATATCTGTGGTTGTGATCTTGGATTTTTCAGTGGTGTGGCTGACACTAGAAAAAGGTAGCAGGCTGGCCCAGCTGGAGTTTTTCAGAGATGCAATAGATCTCAGCCTTACAGGCAGCAAATTATAGCCACCCAGGCCAAAGGAGACGATTACAGCCAGAAGTCCATGCAACACAGCCAGGGAAGAACCGTGGAGGGAAAATAGCTAGAGCCACATGTGCATGAGAGCAGAGGTTGGAAGATAGAATGTTTCTTGTTTTGTTTTGTTGGTTTTTTGAGACAAGTTCTTGTTATGTAGTTTAGGCTGGCCTTGTACTCACTATGTAGTTCAGGCTGGTCCCAAAGTCACAGCAATCCTCCTGCATCAGCCTCCTGAGTACTGTGATTACAAATGTGCTTATAATTATTCCACACCTGGTTGAAACATAGCATGTTTGAAGAAAGAAGGAATTCTTGATATGGGGCAAAAACATTCAACCTGCTGGTTGTGATTAATCAACCCAGGGTCCTGAACTTCAGAATGCCAACCACTGCTGTCATGGATCCCTAAGGGCTTCTTCAAAAGGCAGTCAGCATTGTACACCATTTAACCCCAGACCCCAAAAACAATTTCCAGTCTAGAAGAACTGGGCTGTGAAAGCCCTGTTAGCTCCTCTGGAGTAAGAAATCAACTTTAGCTTTAGGACTCCTTTCTCTGGCTTCCACATGGCCTTCTAAAGATGATGGAAAGAAAAGCAACGCTACTGAACTGAAGGCATCAGGACCTCCACAATTATACTCTCCACAGAAGGAACTAGAAAAAGCCTGAAAAATTCATTAAAATCAATGTTCCTGAACTTGGAATTAAAGGACTGAAAAAAAAAAAAAAAAACCACAGAGTATATTCAAGAAAAAATAGCTGACAGTAAGAACAATGAGTGTTGTGCCATTTGAACTTGTCCTAACTCCACCCTCTCAGATCCACAGACTTGAAAACCAACAGCCTCAAAACTCTGGGAGCAGCCAAACAGCCTGTGGGGGCAGAGCAGTGTAGAGCACCCCAAATGCACCTCTCCAGAGAGCTGCAACGGTTTAAGCAGCCTGGCAGCTAGCTGATTGGCAGCTTCATTCTCAGAAGTTGTCTGTATTTGACCCAATCCAGAGATCCTGCAGGGACAGCAGCCTTCTTCCCCAGGACATCTGTCAACAGCAATCAGCTGCCTGAGGTGGCATTACCAGGTGGAGCTCATTGAAGGCTGAACAAAAAGCTTAAAAGGAAAAATTAGGGAAGGGGATGTCTGCAGGGGCAATGGAAATCTCTCTACCTAACTCTGAGGATCTAGATATTCACACACATGCCCACAGGGCTGTGTGCTTCCAGGTGCAGCCTGGGAAAAGATCCTCACCTCGTCCCTCCAGCTGACCTTCAGGCTGTGGCCAGGAAGACAGTGACGTTTAGGGAGGAATATAAATCCTGCAAGGCAATTCTGCACCCACAGCAAAGACTGAGGCTGTGCTAATTCAAGGCCTTTGTTGGCTCCTTAGCTAACTATTATGTTAAACAGGCAGAGATCTAAAAGGCCTCACCTAGCAAAGAGTGAAGATTTTAAAAGTTTTGTCCAAGCAAACAAATTAAAAAGAAAAAAAAGCAACAACAAACTTTGGAGACCAGAGGATCTTATTTCACAGATTTGTACACAGAGTTGCTATACTCTTTTTAATGTATAGTCTTCAATAAAAAAATTACAAGACATATAGAGAAATAGAAAAAACAGCCATACATAAGAACAATAAGCAGTCAATATAAATTTCACTGGAGATCCCTAAAGTTGGACATACTAGAAAAAAATCTTATCGTTTTACAAAAAAACCTAAGTGAACAATTATCAATATGTTCAAAGAACTTAAAAAAAAAAAAAAGCCTCAGAATTAAGGGAAATCATGAGTATACCCCTATCCAACCAGAGAATATCTATAAAAAGAAAAAACTGAAAGAATCCTATAGAAATTGGATGAGGTGAAATATACAAAAGTTGAAATTAAAAGTTTACGAGTGGGACCAGGCAGAAAATTTGAATTGGCAGAAAAGAAAAACAAAGTGTTGAAGACAGATTATCCAGCCTGAGAAACAAAAAGAAAAAAGAATGAAAGAAGTCTATGAGACAGTGTTAAGCCTTCCAATATACACAAATTGAAAAAGGAAAAATTAGGAATATCAGAAGAAATAATGACCCCCAAACCTAAGAAATACACTGTATATCTAAAGTAGCCCAGTAGATTCCAAGCAGCTTAACCTCAAAGACAGTCACACCTAGACTGTCATAGTTATACAGCTAAAAGACAAGACAAAGAATTATGAAAGTAGCAAGACAGAGGCAACTCATCAAGGGACCCCAACAAGGCTAACAGCTGACTTCTCATCAGAAAGCAGGTCAGAAGGCAGGAAGATAATATATAACTGGTGAAAGAAAAAGACTGAACAAAAATTCTATATACATAGAAACCATCCTACAAAGGATGAAGAAAAAAATCAAAACTTTTTTTTTCTTTTTTCTTTTTTTTGAGATAGGGTCTCAGTGTGTAGCCCAGACTGACCTCAAACTCACAGCAAACCTCCTGCCTCAGCCTCCTATGTGCTGCAATTAAAGGTTGCACCACCATGCCCAGCAA